>CABFWO010003309.1:46681-82484 GCA_902155825.1 Timema genevievae
TAGATCAAAATAATACAATTATACAAATCTCCATCTTAACGTCCACTTACATTGTATAGAGTCCTAGTCGCTCTAATGGCATCAAAGAGTACATATTATTGCCGAGCACACGCTTATATTCACTTTGAAACAGTGGGAGGAAACAAGGTTGGAAAGAATAGCCAAACTATGATGTCATTAATATCCAATCAACACACAGATGACTTCATTGGCGTCTGCGCATAACACTATGAAGTCTTGGTATGAAAGGGGGGGGGAGGGGGGGTGACGAGAAGACAAACTCTTGAGATCCAATTATATTTATCAGGGCACGCATGCGCGTTAAACACTGCCTTTCTTCTGGATTAGGTGAAACAATTGCTTGCAGCGTCGGAGCGTCAGATAGAGTTTTTTGTTATGAATGTGCACCATGTTGTCCGTTGGAGAATCTTCAGGCTCATTACTTGACCCAGGCGAGGCAGTCAAACTGGGTGAGTAGATATGACGAGCTATGTGGCAGCGGTCTAGTTTTCAGCCACGGTACATTATCATATTTATTTGTAGAAAAACGTCAAATCACAAATACACGCTCATAATTGATAGCGGTGATAGTTTATTCTAATTTAAAAACAACTTTAAAAAAAATTAGAGATCGAGCTACATAGGCTACCCCCATTATTTGGTTCCCATACCCCCTGGTATAGTCAAGTGTCTATTTTAGTATAGGACAATACTATATCAAGCATGTCATATTAACTTATCTTGTATAGTAAAAGACCAACAAGTATTATATCAAGTTGTACTTATTAAATATTAAAACTAATTTAAAACACAATGTTGTAATTGTCTAGTGCATGATGGTAATTATTTATATGTCGAGACATAATATCAAGTGATATATCAGGTATATTATACTTGTCTAATATAGAGCCATCCAGAGATACATTTGGTGTAATATACTTTATAATATAGATAATTAAGCGATGTATTAAGGGCCTGGTAAATGGTCATTGGAAGTGAAAAGTCACATCAGCGCCAGCCACTAATTTACGGCATCAGAAGAAACCAATTGAGTTATACTTTGTTTTCGGCGGCTCAGTCAGCTCACAGTGTTGCCAGAGCTATCAACACTTTATAGCCCATCCCCCTACCCTTCAACCATCCAGAGTGAGACTGAGCTAGCAAACAAACAAAACAAAGCTAAAATCCTCTTAAACCTTTATCGCAGGTAGCAATCAATCACCTCTGTTTTGAAAGGGGGCTGAGTCAAAACTTGTACAATGTACGAGTACATAGCCTTGACGAGGGAAATTAGGGGAGAGTAACTAAGATTGTCACAAATAGAAGGCAATGCATTTGTCAACTGATTTGGTCTTTCACTGAAATTCATCCTGGACATAGCATACACGAATTGGAAGTTTTCTAGTTCTCAGATAATATGTTAATTTGTAATCAAATTGGGGTATAGTCTGGTTTTCCAATAATGGGGAGGTCAGGCATCAAATCTTGCCCGGGTGTGTGTCTACAAAGAGTGTTTTTTTAATGTTTCACACTCTACCTCCACGCAAATGGGGCTACAATGTCTCTAAATTTTACCTTACTATCTCCTATACCCTATGTATTTTGTTGATTTATTAGTGAAATGTACACTATTTTAACTTGTATTACACTACCACATCTNACACTACCACATCTGACCGTCCCGGTCCACTACTCGACCAAGACTTCTTCACCTGGTGGCGACATCAAAAACACTCTTATCACCTAGGACGCAACATGCCGCCCATCATGAAAGGAAGTACTTTCAACAGTTAACTGTATATGCTTGAAAAAACAGCTATACAAAAGCTAAAAGTAATACACATGTCAATAAACGTAAACAAGCACATAAAATACAGTGAAGAATATATGTATAAAAAATTCTTAACACATGAAGTCTACAAGTAGTTCTGAACGTGAAACATAGGAAAGTTTTCGGTTGTTCTATTATGAATGTGTGTCACTTTCCATTGGGAGTAGACACAGTATTCCAACGGCTCTTTTTGATACTCCCAATGACGTTTTGACGGTGACAACATGCACCAACTCGTCGCTTCCAGAATGAATTTCGACTATGTGAGCTACATTCCATTTGAGGGGGGGAGGGGGGACAAGTTGTTATTTCGGAGGAGAATCATATCCCCTTTCTTCAAGCTCAGTTGCTACTTTGTCTATTTGACCCATTGCTGGAGCTAGGTGAGATATTCCCTGGACCAGCGAGTCCAGAAGTGCTGCATTATCTGTTGCACTCGCTGCCATCTAGAGAGTCTAGTAATGTTTATTGTTTGTAAGTCTGGCTCCACCACGGTGGTGAGTGCATCCCCGATTAGGAAATGTCCCTGTGTTAAGGGGGACAGATCATTGGGATCAGAGGACATGGGAGCTAAAGTGTAGGATTTAAGACATGCCTCTATTTATGTTAGACAAGTGTACCTTCTTCATAGGTTAATGAAGCCATTCCCAAAATGCGTTTGAGATGTTACTTCACCGATTTAACTGCGGCTTCCCAGAATCCTACAAAATGAGGGGATCACGGGGGAATGAAATGCTACTCGATCTCGTCTCTTATCAACAAATAAGTTACCTTCTGTTGATTAATCTCACAATCATATTAAGAAGATTGTGAAGTTCTTGAAGCTCAAGATTGGCACCTAGAAAGTTTGTTGGATTGTCTTAATAGATATGAGAACATTTACCCCCCGCGAGCCATAAACCGTTTTAAGGTCCCATGGAAACTTTCTGTGGTCAGATCGCTTACTATTTCTACATGAACTGCCTTTGTTGAAAATCAGACAAAAATTTATATGTGGGTTTTTAATGTGGTATTTTCACGTCGACGACTAAGTCGAATGTACACTGGACCAAAATTATCAACTCCAGCATGTAATAATGGTCGCGTGGGTTTTAATGTATGCTGTGGTAGCTCACCCATGAGTTGAAGCGTGGACTTAGGTTTAGCCTTGAAACAATTGACACAATTATGAACTATTAGACGCGTTAAATTACGTCCGTTTGGTGGCCAGTGTACTTGTCATATGGCTGCAAATAGTGCCTGTGGCCTAAGGTATAATTATTTCATATGTTCATGTTGTACGATCAAGTACGTTAGTTTACTCTTAGTGGGTAAGACAATTGGAGGTTTCTGATTGTATGGTACTAGAGCTTTTTGAATTCTGCCTCCAACTCTGATGAATCCATTTTTATCGATGAATGGAGACAATGTTTTGAGTTTACTCTTTGTGTTAACTTGCTTGGAATGTAATAAGTCACATAGTTCTGCTGAAAACTTAGTGCGTTGAACATACTTAATCCAATGGTTAAGAGTGTTATGTAGTTCTTCTCCGCTTAATGGTCCTGTCTTCCTATCAATTTAAAATGGTTTAGTATTTCCTATAACCCGGAAGCAATAAGCTGTTATTCGCTGCAAATTAATCAACGATGACTACTTGTCAATAAAGGTTTGATGCTCAGTGGCTACCATTGTAACTGTTAATTTACGCCTTTCTGGTAGGTCGACTGAGTCTTCTAGCTCATAAGTTGGTGTAGAATCCTGTTCATTTACTAGCCAATGTGATCCATGCCATCATAATTCTGCATTAAGTATTTGTTTGGGTGTCATGCTCCTGGAAATATAAGGAGCAAGATTGTCTTGAGAACGTACATGTGACCATTTATACGTCCTTGTTAACTCTTGAATCTCTGCTACCCGGTTAGCTACAAATGTTTTACATTGGGCGGAGGTTCATTCAACCATGCTAAAACTATGGTCGAGTTATACCGTAAAGTACATTTGCTGAAGTTTCAATTAAGATAAGCAAGTTTCTTGTGCACTAGTTGTGCCAATAACAATGCGGCTCAAAGTTTGGGCTGTGTCACCTTCTCAAGTGGTGCAACACGTGACTTAAAACATAATAGATTTATGGTAGTGTTTCCTGCATAATCTGGGCACATCACGCACCATAGGCAACATCTGAAGCGTCGCAGAATCCATGAATTTGAACGTCAAATTGCTGTTTGCCTTATAGGACTCTTCTAGGTGCATGAAGCTGATTGAGGTGGATTAAATCTTATTTTTATGTAACCTATACTGTGAGATGAGTTGTGGGTAAGGGTTCATCCCATCCTATCTTGAGTTGCCACAAATGTTGCATGAAAACCTTTGTCTTGAGTATTACTGGCCCAATAAATTCTAGTGGATCAAAAATGCTTGCTATATCTAAAAGTACAGAGCGTTTTGAACACTTGTACAGTGCGTTTTGAACACTTGTACAGTGCGTTTTGAACACTTGTACACAACGTTGTCTTATCCTATTGAATAGTGAAAATAATCTAAAGTAGGATTCCACAATAGACCTAGTGTTTTGATATACCTTCCATCATCCTTATGGATCCTATAATGAGTTTCTTTCATTTCCATGTCAAGATCAGCTATTTTTATCTAAATTGTATAAATACCATTTTCTCAATTGAAACCCTCCACGATGAAGCATGTCTGTGAGTTGCTCTCGAAGTGCCTGTGCTTTAGATATAGAGTTTGCACCTGTCCCTGTCACCACATCATCAACATAAAAGTCTCTCATTACTACCTGGGAGGCCAATGGAAAGTCATATTGTTCATCTTAAGCAAGTTGTTGAAGACATCTTGTCACTAAACAGGGTGCTGAAGTAGTACCATAAATTACTGTTCTAAGCCAGAATATCTGGATAGGTTTCTCAGTTTTATTTCACCAAAGGATTCTTTGTAGATGAGTATCTGCTGGATCCACCTGTATCTGCCTATACATTTTTGTAATGTCAGGAGTCATAAAAAATTTGTGTAATCTGAATCTGGTCACTATTGAAAATAGTTTTTATTGTACTGTAGTTCTGCTACTCTAGTCTATTACCGCTTGATGTTTTAGGTAATACTCCTTTCCAGGAAAAGAGTAAATTTCCTGGTTTGAGAATGGTTGCATGTGATTTAGAATTTCATCCTCATTCATGAAGCGAATTGAGTTTGGGGTGTTTTGAAAAGTTCCCCTCTAAATGTTTGAATAGTGTATTTCATTGTTCATGGAATCACCTAATTGAGTTATGTTCTCCTTAGTTGGCAATTTGACTATGAAGCGTCCTTATGAATTTCTATTGAAGTTGTTCTTAAAGTGTTCCTCCCATGGTATCTCTTCACTAGACTGACAGGGTGTAGAAGAACAATTCTCTAACTGCCAGAATTGTCGTAGCTGTCTGTCAAGATTATCTGTCATGCTAAAATGAGACAATGTGTTTGTATGAGCGTGTGTAATTGAAGTTGAATATTGTTCTGAAGATGCTCTTGGATCAGTCTTGCCTGACAGTATCCAAACCAAAATTGTCTTCTGCAAAATGGGTGCACCCTTTGTTTTTGAACCTCTAATTTGACCTATGCGCAAAAGTTCAAAGAATATTTCTGCTCCGATTTACATATCCACCCTACCAGGTACGTTGATGTTTAGATCTGCAAGGTTAACTGTGGCTGGAATTGACCAATATGATATGTCTACATACATAAGAGGTAAATATTGTGTGATTTTAGCCTACTCAACACTAGAAAATCTAAATTAGTTGAGTATTCATTAAATATAGACTTTATCTGGCATTGAACGATGTATGACGCTCTATTTGTTGACTGCGCTATGCTCGATATTGAAGAGAGATCATCGTCATCTAATTCATCGTAAACCAAAACTTTGTATAAGCTCTTCTGTGATACAATTTGATTGATAACCTGAATCTAGTAGAACTCTGCAAACATTCGGGTCTCCATTGATATATAGCACGTCAATCAACGCTGTTGATAACAATACTCTGATTGGCCTAATCTGAGTTATATGTTGACTGGTTTTTGTCGTTTGACCTTGAAATTCTACTCCTGAAGACTTGTTAGAAGCCTGTGTGTCGTCTTCCTGATTGAACCGTGTTGAAGTCTTATTATCTAGTAACAAAGTTGACGGTTTTTTCACATCATTAAGGTGAAGTAATGTGTTATGTTTTCTGTTGCAAATTCTACATGTACTTGAATTGCATTGCTTAGCCTGATGGCCATCATCCTTGAGACAGTTGAAACATAAACTTATTCTCTTGACCTGTTAGATCCTCTCTGGAATAGAAAGTTTGTTGAACGTATCACAATGATATATTTGATGTTATTGCTTACATAATTTACTTCTTTAAATCATGTGGTGTTACATATGCCCCTTTTGTATTGAGCAAAGTCTTAAAATTCCGGCTATCCTTTACATTTGATTGTGAAGGTTTTGCTTGTGAAACCCTGTTGGATTTAACTACTTCTTGTAGAAACTGAGTAAGTTCTTTCATTGTTGGCATCGTGTTCCCTGATATTATTGAAGTTTCCCATTCAAGGTGTGTTGTGCTATCTAATTTTTTTGTGATAAGATATAGTGTGTCCCACGTTTCTGTTGGTTGGTCTAAGGCGTTCAAAGCTCTCAGATGTTTATGTGTTTTGTCTAGGAGTTGACGTAGTCATCCGGACCCTTCTTTTTCTACCCGCGGTGACTCAAACAAAGCCTGCACATGTTTGCCCACAATAGCTCTTTTATTTTCATATCGCTCTTTCAATAGAGTCCAAGCTATATCATAGTTGTTGGATGAACTTTCTAAAGATTGAATGACTTTCGCTGCATCATCTTTCACCGACGCTCTAAGATAGTGAGGTTTCTGTATGTTCGTTTATTCACTATTGGTATGGATAATTGATTGAAATGTGTCATAAAACCCAAACATTCGTCGTAATTTCCTTGAAATGTTGGTAAACTAATCACTGGTAACCTAACGGTTTACCTGTGTGTGGATGTTACTGCCGTAGGGGGCGGCTTCGTTTGACAACAAGACAGGTGCATGACCTTGAATGTATGTGTCTACTGAAGCTGTGAGATAGAAATATGTGTTTTCAAATATCTCCCTTTCATGTGTGTGTACTAATGAATGGTCAAGTGACTCTATATGTAATTGTACATTTTAAAAATCTATCAAACAATGTTCTAGTTTTAATAATATTAATTTCAATTATTGATTGATTGATTGTGACCGAAATTCTCAAAGTTTGTCTTAAATCTAGTGAATTGTGCCTTTATTTGGCCTCTTTTTAAAGTTAATTTTTTGATTTCCTCATCTATGATTCGTACACTGTATTGAATTACTTTTTACACATATATTTATGTTTACGTTTTGATTGTTGCACATGTTTGATTGCATTTCACTTTGCTCACTTTTGCGATGCACCTTAACTTGCTTTTTACACTAGTTAATCTAGGTTTGGAGAATTAATGTTTTTTGTTGATTTATTAATGAACTGTACACAACAGTGATGGGTCGCTCGTGAGCGAGTCATTGAAATTGAACGACTCTTGAATGACTCTTGAACGAGAGCTGTGAACGAACTACTCTTGCTTCGAAAGCGAGTCGTTCACGCCGCCATTACACACTACATTAGAAAGAGTCAGGAGTTTTTGTCATTCACGACTCTTCTGTCGTTCTTTGTTCGTTACTATGAAAAAATCTAATATAAATGCTTACTACCGTTACTAGATAGCAGGACTGCCTACAATATTAAAACTAACTATTTTTCTTAACATCAACAGACATAATTCTGTGAATAAGACACTAAAGGCTATATGCTAAGGTTAATTATTATAAGTAATATGCATAATTAATAAAATTAAAGAATCACACGCAATAGGCTTCGGATAAATTACACATAAATCTTAATTCGTTCATAAGTTGAAATGGAAGGGACAGATTTGCACGCTCGGAACGGGAATTGTGATAACTAGTTAGCGCTCGCTCTTCAAGTTAGGGTGTTGAAGGTAGAGATGGGCAGAACGGCTCACTCTTGGGAACGGGTTAAAGTGATTTAGTTCAGTGAAATGAGCCGTTCATTTTTATCGTTCAGTCGTTCGCGAACGAATACTTGTTTTACAGCTCATCGTTCGCGAACGACCTGATACCGGCTAGTGGATCATCTTTTGCGACCGACCTATGGCTTTCAATCAGTCAGTTACCGGTACCATTTAGAGAAACACATCGTGTAAATGAGCTATTCCCTTCACATCAAAGGCTTGCTTTCAGGGAGAAGTTATTAAGGTTTATTAAATTAATTATTGTATTATTTATGCTCATGAATCAAATCTAAAACTTATTAAAGGTAGCACTTTATTTATTATGATTAAATTACATAGTTTATTAAGTAGTATGATTGTATTTAAATGCACATTTGTTTAAAAAAATAAAATGCCATTAAGAAAAAGTAAACTTTGGGATCACTTTTCCGAAATTGAAGACAAAAAAGCCAAGTGTGGATATTGTTCACAATTCGTCAGTTTATCTTGTGGTTCTACCGGGAACTTAACGAGACACCTAAAGCCAAACACCCTACTTTTAGAAGTGAGTTTCCTCATAGGTCAGTACCATCAGTTGATCAAGCCATATTAAACTTAGTTAGCAAACTGTCAACGATAGATATAGATATAGATATAGAAGTGAATTCAGACATTAACCGACCGTCTACGTCAAACCAGGCCTCTCAGTTGGCGCCCTGGATCTAGCCCGCGGGCCGTAGGTTGCGGTGCGCTGCCTTAGAGCACCTAAGGGCCAGTTTCATAGTCAGATTTAGTACGCCTCAAGTGCGGCGCCATACTAAATACAAGACGTCACCTACCTGAAATTGAATGGAATGGGCCAGTTTCATATGCGAAACTGGCCCATTCCATTTTGGTCTAGGTAGGTGTCGTCCTGTATTTAGTATCGACTCGCACTTTAGGCGTACTAAATCTGACTATGAAACTGGCCCTAAGTTTTAAAATATTTGAGTTTCTAAGGAAGCATTTAAATTTGCCTCTTGTAGCCTTTTTCCTAAACTCTAGAGACCATCTCTACCTGTGAGGACAATTTTGCTTATTGTTTGGCTTTATTGACGAGAGGGGTGGGAGGATGCAGAGGAGGTAGATTTTCTGAACAAGGAGGGAAAAAACTTCTTTCAGCCGAAGAGTTTTCCGATTGTCTTGTGTCGTTAAATTCTAACTAGTTCATGTCGATAAGGTGAACTAGTTCGACTCGTTCACCTTGAGGAGCCGTTCAATTTAAACCAGTCGTTCGCGAACGACACATCTCTAGTTGAAGGGGTGAAGGGATTGGGAGCGAGTGAGCCATGTGGTGAGCGATATGACTACTATGAACGACTCTCCATGAACGACTATTTTGATTGAGCGAGCTTATGTGAGCTAACTCGCGTCAACGAACTGGTTCAACCCATCACTAGTACACAATATTATTTTGTATCACGCCACAACATCTCTTACCATCTAGGTCCATCGCTTAGCCAAGAGTCCTTCCTCATTCTCACACACAGACACAGCTGCCACTTCTTCCCCTAGCGGCGACATCAAACACTCTTATCACCTAGGACGCAACACTCACCCTATGTTAAAATAACTACCAAAACATTATAACCTCACAAGTTATTAGTAATTCCCAGAGAGGCCTGCCTGTCGAATAGTTTTAAACGAAAATGTATGTCTTGGAATAAACGTGGAAACTAAAACATTTAGTGTAGTTTTGTATATAAGTATTTTCTGTTTGATCAAAGAAAACAATTTTTTAAAAAAACTTTATATAGCTAAACAATATTCATCACTCTGCTACTAAAGAGTGCTAATAAAACAAACAAAAAAATGTTAAAATTACATAATAAGTTTAACCTTTACTTACTGATAAAATTTTAGCTACTTTATTATTACGTGAATTTATATTGCAGGGCTTGGACCGCATCGTGTTCCGAGATCTACTTCACAATACGTTTGACCTGGTAACTGAAGAAGTATTGATGGACCGAATCTTCTGCGCTTTCGACCGTTGCAATTTGGGTGTAATACGGCTTGAAGAATGGGTTACAGGTCTTTCTGTGTTTCTTAGAGGAACTTTTGAAGAAAGGACCACCTTCTGTTTCCTCGTGTATGACCTCAACAGTGACGGCTTTATTTCGCGTGATGAGATGTTCCACTTACTCAGGTGACTTAAATTAATTTAACATGCTCTTTACCAGCTTGTTTGGTTACAAGGTTTGTGTAGTTAATTTTGACTTAGTACTGTAAACAGGGATTAATTTTGTATAGCTTCTTTGAGGAAGAGTTTTCCATAATCTTTCAAAGTTATTACCAAGGCAGTTTCTCTCATAATTTTTCATCCCTTTTTCTTTATTTTCTTTATTTTTTAATTTATTTATTTATCACCACGTCTTATTACCCGTTCGGGTTATACGCTTATGTGATAATTACTCTAATGGTTTTAGCGATTCGGGAGGTTAATATTTATAGGAAGTGTACCCGCATTTGCGTGGAGAGAGAAAGTGGAAAACTAATCTGGAAAAACCACCCTCAATACACCCGATAAAAATTCAAACCTCAATCTCCCCATCATCGACAGTCAAGTATATTTGTGTTTGATAATAAAATGGGTCACGTAGCACTTTAGTGTCTCAATATTGGCAGATACAGTAGCGAACAATACAGGACATTTCTTATATTTATCAAAATAAAGCCGGTGACAAGACGTACATCAAATTGGTCCACCACTTTCTCCAAATAAATTGAAATTCATAGTCCTTTGTGCTACGTTTGTGCTCATATGTGACCGAAGCTCAATGTTTGTGCTATTAAATTACTCAAATTATAACGATTTTAATGTGGTGGGCCAACTTTATTTCAAGCTGGCCCGCCACATTTTTTAAACATCCTATCTTGATTTTAAATACACCAGTGATCCATTTGTGCTAATATGTGCCCAAAGTTCAGCTTTTGTGCAATTAAACTATGCCTGTGGCAACGATTTTAATATGACGGGCCAGTATGATGTTCAAGTTGGCCCGCCACATTTTCTAAATCGAAGTTTTCTTATGTCATTCGTTAGTGTTACGTTTGTGCTCATATGTGCACGAAATTCAGCTGTTGTGCTACTAAATTACGCCCGTGGCAACGATTTTAATGTGGCGGGCCAGCTTGATGTTCAAGTTAGCCCACCACATTTTCGAAATCCAAATTTGTTTATGCCATTCGTTAGTGCTTCGTCTGTGCTCATATGTGCCCAAAATTCAGCTTTTGTGCCATCAAATTACGCTTGTTACAACGATTTTAAGTCTGCTGTCCACTGTTGTGGGGCGGATTATTTGGTACCATACTGAGCGAAAGATAGCTTGCTCAGCCATTGGAACGAAGCGGGAAGTCTAATACTGCAAAACTGGAGCACAATAATTGACTGTGTATATTTGAACTTTTTTGTAGAATGAGGCGGTCAACATGGAAAACGTATTTTACAATAATACTGACAACTGTAAAAAGCTTTGCCAATATTTGATTTGGAATGGGGTTGTATAAAGACATGCGCGCCTTGAAACAAGAGGGCGTATGCAGGGCTTGTTGTCTGGAGTATTGGTTTTCTTAAGGCTTCGTCAAGTATATATTTAATATTTTTTATTATTAAGGATTTTAACTTATAATAATTTTGCAAGTTTATTAAAATGGTTTTAACTAATTATAATAATAAAGGGAAGACTTGTGAGATAGAACTTAATTTTGAATACCAAATTTGTAATTTTAATGCAAAAAAAAACACAAAAATAATAAACCCGTACATAGGCCTAAAATATTTTAGTATTAATATAAAAAAATATGTATATGTATTATAATGCATGGCTATCATACTAAACTTATTGATAGTATTGGTGTAAAATTCTAGTTTAAAACCCACTTGCTTTTCTGCACGTTATAGCTAGGTTGAAAGAGTTATTGGCTAGGTCATGTAGTAGATAAATCAAGGGGTAAGAGTAATTATTTACAATATTAGGGTATTGGATTCAATAGTTTTGATTATTTTCTATGCAGGGTAGCGGGTGGATTTCCCTCCTTCCCCACTGTATCTGCTTCTGTCTTGAAATTAGTTATCTAAATAAATAAGAAAACCTATATTTAAAGGTACGGCCAGACTGAGCAAGGAACAACTAAAAAATAAAATATAACATTTCGGTTGTAATGAGAGGTGGCCAGACTGGAGCGCGCAAGGGAGCCTAGCAACGCGCTTTAAAGATAAAACTAGTTCTAATTTTAAGCGCGCATTCGAGCTGGAACATTCTAACTTATACAGGCGCTAGGAAACATTATTGTGTGTTGGTTCATTGTGTGCTAGAAAAACTTTTTAATTTGACATGATATTTGACTTTTTTATTATTATCGCTAGGTTTATCACACTTGCTACTAACGGCCTAATTTAATTGGTCAGACCATAAATTATAGGTGACCTGGTGGTCTAGGGGGTAAGGTGTCAGACTTATGTGCTCGGGGTCCGGGGTTCAATCCTCGGTCCCAGCACAGATTTATCTGATTGCCAAACCCTTCCTTCACCTCTGACAAGACATGTATTAATCACAATTTGTGAATGTGAGGAATGCCAGGCCTCCACCGTGGTTCGGATCCCACGTTAAACTGTAGGTCCTGCATTTCATCTCACAATCACCCTACCATTGCACATTAGCGTAAGTGCGTATAACCCGAACGGTTAGTAAGACGCGGTGCTAATAATAATAATAATAATAATTATAATAATAACATACATTATATATATGTGTAAAACTAATGTATAAATACTTAAACATTATAATCAAAGTTGGCCTTTACAAATAAGAATCACAATCAGCGCGGAGAGAGGATTGGAAATCACAACAATAAATCACTTGTAAAAAACTGTAACATTGAGTTACAATAAGACTCGCCCCCATGTAAATCCTCCACACATAATTCGTCTTTTGGATTCATACTACCCGCTCCAAATATTATCGAAAATAATCTAATCTCTACAATAGTACACTTCTCTATTGTAGTTCTCGTAATTTGATACAATGTAATATACAATTCTAATCAATATTCAATATCAATGCAATAGAATAGTAACATACACTGTTCATGTACTCACCAAATCTATCTTGTGGTTAGAGCAAACACCTAGACGAGCAACACCGGGTTGAAGCCGAGTACGGGGATTTGACCACGCGAGCCACGAGATCCCTACAGTCGAAGTCCACACCAACTAGATCAAATCAACACTGAAGAAGACCATGCCGAACTAACCTCGACCAATGGAATACTACCCACCTGCCCTCTGATGGGAGAATCATGTACTACGGAAACAACATCCGATGGCAGAAGAACTGTTCTAGAAGGCGGGTGGGGCAACAACAACAATAAAGCTACGTGACGTTCCATTGCTTCTAGAACAACGCCACCGACAAAATTGTTCTTTCCCCCCACCTTGCATACCAGCTACAAAAAACCCTATTTAAAGTGATGAACATGTATTGTAAAAATGACTATTCAATCGACACTGGATGGAGGAACATTGTCCTAGGACCAGGACTATGTCAGGATAAACCTTGATAGACTACGGACGTAAACTATGGCAACGTATATATTGAACTCTCAAATTAAACTTTAACTTTTTGTGTAAGCCACGTTGGGCGTTGTGAATATTTTTTTGCACAATAATTTTCTTTACCAGAATTTGAAACTTTGATATGAGACTCTATTTTTGTGTCTGTCGCCACTTGGGCGCTAGAGTCAGCTTTTTTTTATCTTTTAGATAACCACAACTATTAGATAATTTTGTGTTGGACACGTTTATAAATATTTCATTTTGAAATAGTGTTGCTAATTATTGTTATGATTTCTTTTGTTATGATGAATATATATTAAATTTAATTTTGTAACGTAAATTTTTTACAGATAAAATTAAATTAGTGATTAATTTTATAGTATAGAACATTGTTCAAATGTTTTCGCTAGGCTTTGTTTATAGTAGTTTATTTACTTTGAGTTCGCAAGTAAATGTGAGTTTCTAAACTTTGAGTCTAGGTCAGATAGTCCCGCGGGAGTTTGACTAAAGTCTGTTAGCCAAACTCTCGCGTATTTTAAAATGTCTAATAAATATACTTTATATTTATTATTAAATTTGTTGAAGTCTGCATTGGTTGTAGTAAATCAGACGCCTTTGGAACAATGTAATAAGGCCCATAGGGCCCTTATATAAACTTTACAAGTTTTATTAATGTACTCTTATCAACACTATAGGTTGTTTGTCTCTTCAAGACTAGCCCATCTGATTGTAAGATATATCAAGAATGAGAGAAGTTTCTCTCTAGTTAACTGCGCGAAATGACTGTTTATTTCTATTATGATTTTCCACAGAACTCAGTACGATCATTGAGACCATGTAAAGAGCTCTGCTTTGTTTTTGCTTTGAATAAACCGTTTATATTATTGTTATTTTATCTTTTTGTATGTTCATTAGATTACAACCCTCCCCCTAACTTTAAGTTATCTGTGGTCGTACGGAAAGGTTGGAGAGAGGGGTGTAACAAAACCAACTTCATTTCACTGAGCCAAGATTCGAACCTTTGCCTCCTCGTCAACAACTATCGAAAGCTATCTGATAATGACTAGCTCTCTTGCCAGTTTGTCGCTCAGTTGCTCGCGCGCTTGTCAATCTGGCTGGACCCTAAGGCTTACATACAATTAGCACCCATTACTATTTTAACCATCATTATAATACTGTTTACTGTGGAATTATTTTCATCCCTAACTTTTTTTTTTAACTCAACCTATTATTTTTCAAACACATTTAGTTTATTTTTAACAACTGTTCATCTTTCGAAAACCTATTCAGCAATGTCTGGATTTAGATATCTGAAAAATTGTCATAAATCCCCTATAAAATAACACCGAAAAATTTAAAAATTGCTTGGTTAAATTTTTTTATAAAAAATGAACGAAAGCTCGTAATGAATGCACACGACTAAAACAAACACGCACTTTACAAAATAATGGAAACTAAAACATACATTCATGTTTTAGTGGACTCGGTTGCAGTGAACATTCGGCTATATTGAACCTAATTAATTATTGGTTCTAGCCCACATACATTTCAATATGTTTTTAAAATGAGGTTCAATCGTTTGTGCTCTATTTGTTTTTATATGTGCCCGAACATGAGCATTTGTGTTGTGAAAATAGACCTTTTAGATAACATTTAAGGTGAGGCAGAAGGGAGCGCAAATATTTTTACACTTTTTATAAGATATTCATTTTTTGGGAAAAATAAATCAAATATTTCTCCAGTAGCAACATAGAGTTTAGTTTTCTGAACATGTTAATATCAACAGATCTGGAATGTATGTCAAGGATGTCCTGGAATGTTATCAAAACATTTTAAATAAAGAGAAAAAGTTTTGACAAAATTCCAGGACACCCTTGACAGATATTCCAGATCTGTTGATGTTAGCATATTCAGAAAACTAAACTCTATGTTGCTACTGGAGAAATATTTGATTTATTTTTGCCAAACGAATTTAGTGCTATAAAAACTGTAAAATTACTCGTGCTCCCTTCTGCCGCACCTTAATGTGGTGGGCTAACTTGAGTTCAAGCTAGCCCGCTACATATTGAAAAACAAAACATAACAAAATTCTATTTACGTAACTCCATTGTGCTCTATTCATGCTCTATTTGTGCTCATATGTGCCTGAAAATGAAGATTTGTGCTCTAAAGTTAGGCATTTTAGAGAACATTTATTGTGGCGGGCCAACTTGAGCCTTCCCTATATCGTAGGCCTAACCTGTAGAAAACTTGAGTTCAAGCTGGCTCACCACATTTTGAACAATCAATATAACAAAATTTTCTTTGTACCATTTCTTTGTGTTTCGTTTGTGTTCGTATGTGCACGAATATGAACTTTTGTGCTGTGAAACTAGGCCTTTTAAATAGCATTTAATGGGGCGGGTCAATTTGAACTCAAGCTAGCTCGCCACATTTTGAAAGATATAACATAATAAAATTCTTTTTACGTCACTCCAATATGCTCTGTTTGCGCTCATATTTGCCCCAAAATTAACATTTTTGCTCTAAATATAGGCAATATAGAGAACATTTAATGGGGTGGGCTAGCTTGAGCCTTCCCTATACTATAACACGTAGAAAACTTGAGTTCAAGCTGACCCACCACATTTTGAAAAAGATCATTTACCAAAATTCTGCTAGTACCATTCGTTTGTGTTTCGCTTTTGCTCATACGTGTCCGAGCATGAACTTGTGTGCTATGAAACTAGGCCTTTTAGTGAACATTCAATGTGTTGGGTCAATTTGAGCTAAAGCTAGCACACGACATTAAATGTCATCTTAAAAGTATAATTTTAAAGCACAAATTTTAATGTTCCGGCACATATGAGCACAAAATAATACCAAATGAATGGTGTTTTCAAAATGTGGTGGGCCAGTTTGAAATCAAGTTTTCTACAGGTTACGGTATAGGGAAAGCTAAAGTTAGCCCGCCACATTAAATGTTCTTTAAAATGCCTAATTTTAGGGCGCAAATGTTAATTTTCTGGCACATATGAGCACAAACGGAGCACATTGGAGTGGCCAGTCTGGCCACCCAATCGCTTGCGCGCTCGCTCGCACGCTAGTCAGTCTGGCCGAACCCTTACACGTGACTAAGGCAACCGATTAGCACAATGAGTGACAATTTGTGACCATTTACCCATTGTCTTCACTAATCCCTTTCTTCAAGAGGATGTTTGAAACTTGAAACACAGCTTCCTGCTCATTATGGCTAAGATTTTTGAGAAGTGTGTAAAAAGCACATAATCATGTTCAACGGAATTTTGTTAGCGTTTTGTAATCTACTTTGATAGCTCAAGGTATAGTACTTACAACCAATTTACAAAATTTTATGATAGTTGCTCTTGAATTGAAATTTTTACTTTTTATTTATTTAAACTTTCGATGTGTCAATGTTGATAAACGTATATAGCAAACAAACCAGCACGTGGTATAAGTGTCAAGCTCTTTGCAGATGGGTAGGTCGGGGTGTGTACCCCAGCTAGGTGTACCGAGTGTGCTTATTCCTAAATTGTTACCCAGATTCACTACACTCACATTTCACTGCATTTTCTCTAAATTCTATCTTTCTCATCTCAACCTAAATCTACCAACTCTTTGAGGAATATGTTATCAAAATTAATATAATAAAAACAAATGCCATGGTAAAAATTAGTAGAACTTATTGCACACACACTGAAATGGCCTGCTTATTATTTAATTTTGTAAGTTGAGGTACTAAAAACTTCAATAAATGTAATTAAAAATGTATTCCCTCGTTTAACAAAACAGATTTGGATATATATTTTGTTAAAATTGTAGGGAAATCAAAGCTATCGTAGAAGTTGTTATTTGTTCGTACATTTTACGGATTATTTGGGAAATTTTGCAGCTATCCCTGCCCAAAGCCTACCCTATTAGCGTCGTAATATTTGAAGAGTCAGGATGGGTATTAATACGTAGTGTATTATAACATAGTGAGGTTGGTCGATATTTGTATAGTTATTATTAGCACCACGTCTTACTACCCGTTCGGGTTGGATATTTGTATAAATTTACTGAATTTAGACATCACTTGACGTAATAAAATGCATACAATAATGAAATAATAATCAAAATTAATCATGACATAATATGAAAGTGCCATCATTTATATTATCGAGTTGGGTAATTATAGAATATTATTTATAAATTAACAACCAATCTGGAAACATTTTTCTTCTATTTCAAATTCTTGTCTAGTTTTTCTGAGTATCTTTTTAGACTGATATGCTAAATAAAAGCAGGCAAACTTTAATTTAGAGTGTGTTATATAACTTACTAATGTTATAATGAATTGATCAAGTCAGTGTAATAATAGATAATCAAATATAATTAATATTGTTCTTAAAATTATTAGATGGTCAACACGCAGTAAATTAAGAACATAGATGAAGATAATAATTATTAACATTCAGTGGCGTAGCTAACAATATAAAGAAGGGGAGACTGAAATTATAGATACAATTGACTTGCCTAGTATTCTCTTCACTAGATATAGCCGACTACATAGTGAATCTTATACAAATCGCCGAGTTTTGTGCATACCACATGACAGAGTTTATAGTGGCACTTTCAACAAGAAATGTATCAGTTCGTCCCCTTCCTTTTTAAAACTAGATTACAACTAATTTACTTTAAAATAAATTGAGCGTGCCCAGTATACAGAACTATGTATCTAAAGTAAAATATAAAAGCAACAATATTTTTAGAAAGGTAATGCTCTAGTTTCCAAACAGAAAAACCACCTATGATTCCAGACTCTCAGTGATGTAAATACTGGTATCTATAAAAATATTAACTGTATTGTTTAACTGACTTGTCATAAATTGTGTTCTTTGTACGTGAAATAGTTTTTTCCGTAGGCCTATGAATGTTTAAAATTGATATTTATATCTTAATATCTTAAGTACCGTGCGTTGCCCGAGAGAATCTTTTTTGGCTTAGTGGTTACACAGTAGGCCTACGTATGAAAATGGTTTATGATGCATTAAAAATTAACGTGTCATCAAAATCCGGGTCCTGAATGCACTCAGATAAATAAACTTCGGACCCTAAAAATTATCTGAGCCCTAACATCCGTGTAGATGGTAATTGGCAACCAGATTAAATGTTGTTCCAATGTTTAAGACAACTTGGCCATCGTTGTGGAATAAAGTGGATTCCTAAAAGCGCAATAAGCATATTAACTAAATTTTAACATTTAATTCAAGATAAATTAATTTGAAAGCTATTTTTAAAACTAAACACTTCTATTAGTAATGTACAGTACATTATAATATTGTTTATGCAGTGACGACGAGATCAGCCCAAGTCTTAGATACGAAAACATTTTAAGGAGATAAAATATTGTCTTAGTAAAGTTATTCTTGGCTTGTTAATCGCCTCACTATAGAGACAAATTTGAATATATACAGTCAATTGTGCTCCATTTGTGTAGTATTAGCCTTCCCGCTTCGCTCCAATGGACGAGCAAGCTATCTTCCACTAAGTACATGGTACCAAGCAATCAGGCCCACCTGACTCCGCCCCGCAACAGTGGACACCAGTCTTAAAATCGTTGTAACAAGCGTAATTTGATGGCACAGAAGCTGAATTTTGGGCACATATGAACAGAAACAAAGCACTAACGAATGGCATGGACAAATTTTGATTTCGAAGATGTGGCGGGCCAACTTGAACATCAAGCTGGTCCACCACAATAAAATCGTTACCACGGGCGTAATTTAATAGCACAAAAGCTTAATTTCGAGCACATATGAGCACAAACAAAGCACTAACGATTGGCATAGACAAATGTTGATTTCTAAAATTTGGTGAGCCAATTTGAACATCAAGCTGGCCCGCCACATTAAAATCGTTGCCGCGGGCGTAATTTAATAGCACAAAATTTGTCGCATGGTTGTGTTGTATATTTAATTATAATATATGTTTAAAGTAAATTAAAATATTGATTTGATTAATTTTGCTAACATATTTCTCAAGAACTTTGAATGTCTGAGATATTTTTAAGTACTACACATAGAAACATAATTATTTCACCCTTACAATAATTGGAATAAATTAATTGTTATTTTTCCAAATTTATCGTTGAATTATGGTTTTATTTTATGTCAAAAAAGAAACTTTTTTTTACTGTCTTGTTATTCAACTCTCACATGTCCACAGATTTGTATTTAATGAAAATTCTAGAAATAGTGTGTGCACTGGTGCAGCCAGGATTCGTTTGTTAAGGGGGGGGGGGTAGTTTCACTGACCAACTAAGCAGGGTCCATTGGTTTTTCCCGCGGGAAAATTTGAAAATTTAAGTATTGCAAAATGCGAATGCATCAAAAGAAACACAATAATATCCAAAATAATTTAAAATTTATAAAAATGGTCATAATTCTGTAATTATTATGACTGTTAAGTTTTTATGAACAAATTTTATCCATGCGTACTGCTAGAATATACAAACATGCAAGTTTCAATAAATTATATTTTAGGAATTTGATTTATAAAATTATTTTACGAGCTAAAATCTGAAAGTTCAAATAATAAACTTGCACTAACTCTTAGCTCACAAAATCTCTTTTTAATTATTCACTTTAGTCTTGTGTTAATTTTCCTTGGCTTCATAGAAAGTTCATTGAGAACTTCATCCTCCCCACGTGGAACAATCATATCTGGCCAGATCTGGTCCATATCTGGGCCAGATATACCCAGATCTGGAAATAATCTGGAATTCCCAGATCTGGCATTTTTCCACATGTGTCCATAACTGACACCTCTGGATGTATGTACATGAAGCCCATTAAGTCTGTCTTCACTTGTAGAGTTCCTCATGTATGATTTCAACAGTTTTATGGACGAGAAATAGGTAGGTGGGTAGCAAGGTCTGGGGGGGAATTCAACCCTGAAACCCCCCTTGGCTGCGCCAGTGAGTGTGTGTGTGTGTGTTTCTTAAACTCCTAAAACAAAAAATAATGGAAAGAATGTAACACCCCTACCATTTCCGAAATCATTACCATGTCATCATGTCAAACTTTTCGGTAATCTAGTATATGATTATAATATTGCTTGTTTCAGAAATTGCCTGGTAAAACAACCTCAGGATGAAGATCCTGACGAGGGAGTAAAAGATCTCGTGGAACTAGCTCTCAGGAAGCTGGACCAAGACAAAGATGGGAAGGTGTCATTCAGTGACTTTCAAATCGCTGTCAAAGAAGAACCTTTATTGATGGAAGCTTTTGGTCAATGCCTACCTGTGGAGAACTCTTGTCAGACATTCATATCTACTTTGCGCTGTTAATTATAAATGTGCCTTTAATCGTACACCTGTATGTTTTATGGTGATTTCAATCAGATGGTTATTTAATTCTACTTAAAATTAATACAATTTTCAAACATTCCAAGGATATAATTTTTACAAATTGTCAAGTGTGTGTATAACTAAATGGAATGTCCTTGTAGATATGAAGGATGAGTTTGTTTCTCTAATGACCAGCTCGTATTTTAATTTCTGTAAATTGAAACAATTATTGTTCTTAACTCAAATAAATTTTTTATTCCTGCTCTCTAAACCTCTTCTAGAACAGTATATATTTCGCTTGGGATATCTAAATGATCTATAATACGGATACAACCGCATCAAGTATCATATTCGTAAATCCTGTATAGCCCAGTAGTAGAGCTTTGGCGCACTAAGTTAGGGATCTCGGGTTCGATTCCCATGCCCAGGTTTTATTTTTCAAAGTTTAGGAATAGCCTCAGCTGTTTTGGATTGGTCACAATTATAGTAAGTAGTGTAATGAGTAAGAATTATATAAATTTGTAGTAACCAAATTGCATGTCATTGATTTAGCTACCTAAGCTTGTAAATATTGATATCCTAATTACAAAACCAAGTGTGTCAAAAGTGAAATTCGATCTTCACACAAGATTCATCTATTGGAAGGTAGACTCTATAAAAGCCAAACAGTTTTCAAGTGTAGGGATATTTTCTGAAGCTAAATAATTTTCGAATTTAATAAGATTTTAAACACTATCCTCTAGTCAACGTGATTTCGTCACTCAAGGACGTAGAAAGGACATTTTTCCGGGAGGGGGGAGGGGGTCGTCCACTTGAAAGTTAACATGATAATGTACATTATTTTGGATACATTTTCTTAGTAACTCTTCTTACTACTCGTTTGTGCTACACGCTTATGTACTAAATACGCTAAGGTGTTTGGGACGAGGAAGGTTAAATTTATAGGAAGTGTACCCACATGTGCGTACAGGAAGACTGGAAAACCATTAAGAATATACCACCCTTAGAACAAATGACCATGATTTGAACCTTGATCTCCCCGTTATAGGCAGTCCAGCCTTAAGCGAGAGTGGTGCTTAAGACGCTTCGGTCACCAAAGCGGCTCTTCAGTTACATTAAAACTATGCCCATTTTTATTTTGAGTTGTGAGCCTCAGGTCTACATAAATCATTTTAGAACTCTGTTTGAAACTTTTTAGATATTATAATTTAATTCAGAACATATATTTATTTATTATTAGTTGTTACGGGGAAAATATTATACATATTCACCATGGAGAGAAAAATAACATTGCATGTTGAAGTGGAATTATGTGCATATAAATATTGATAAGCTATATAGGCCTACTATATAAGTGTGATTGTGATTATATATTATGTATATTGTATTTGTACATAAAATACAAAATCACAAACGTGATATATAAACACAAACACATAATTAATTCCACTTTAACACTTAATGTAGGCCTATTATTTTCCATAGTATATTTGGTCAACTTAAAATTAAAGTCTATATAGTAACTATAGCTCTAGTTTTCACACAAACAATAAATTGTTAAGCATGGCCTTATTAAATACTAGCTAAATAACCTGCTCTTCGCGCGAGATTGTTTTATTATAGGCCTATGTTTCATCTTTCCAGCTCAAGCGGATTGGAGGATACGGAAATCATCCCCTCCCCGTTTAACTCCGTTAAGGGTTGAGTTTTGAAAAATTAAACATTAACTATCAACCTTTACTTAAAAATAACCTTTCTGCCAAGTTTCATCTTTCCAGCTCAAGTGGTTTGTAGGATACATAAAAACCACCCCGTCCCTGCTTCACCCCCTTAAGGGTTGAATTTAAAAATAATTGAAAATAATAACTCTCGCTCTTTACATAAAAATAACCTTTCTGCCAAAATTAATCTTTCCAGCTCAAGCGGCTTATATTATTATTATTATTAGCACCGCGTCTTACTACCCGTTCGGGTTATACGCACTTACGCTAATGTGCAATGGTAGGGTGATTGTGAGATGAAAATGGAGGACCTACAGTTTAACGTGGAATCCGAACCACGGTAGAGGCCTGGCATTCCTCACATTCACAAGTTGTGATTAATACACATCTTGTCAGAGGTGAAGGAAGGGTTTGGCAATCAGATAAATCTGTGCCGGGACCGAGGATTGAACCCCGGACCTCCAGCACAGGAGTCTGACACCTTACCCCTAGACCACCAGGTCACCAAGCGGCTTATAAGATACGGAAAAACCACCCCCTCCCCACTTCACACCCTTAGGGGTTGAATTAAGTTAAAATCTAAAAAATCCTCGAACGCGTATTTCCTCGATTTTGACAAAGAACACTCATGTCAAACTTCGTGTTTCTAACTCAACCAGTTTCGGAAATACATGTACCCTTTAAGAAAGCCACCAACCCCGTTTTCACCCCTTATGATAGGAATATCGAGAATTCTTCGAACATTTATCTTTTAGATTTTTATAAAGAACACTCATGTGTTTCTAATTAAACTGGTTTTGGAAAAAGCCTATTTTTAACCCCTTTAACTCCCATAGGGGTGGAATTTCGCAAAACCCCTTGTTATCGTGTAACGTATAAAAGAGCTATCCTGATATATTATTTGTTTGCTCGCCACAGTTAGTGTGATATTTTATATAATTATTGAATTGGTTTCAAATTTGTTATTCTGTATTATACTAATTAAAAAGGGATAATGTCTTATTTTAGAAAACAAAAGTTC
The DNA here is from genome assembly GCA_902155825.1 of Timema genevievae. Classification (NCBI taxonomy): domain Eukaryota; kingdom Metazoa; phylum Arthropoda; class Insecta; order Phasmatodea; family Timematidae; genus Timema; species Timema genevievae. The sequence continues at coordinate 70,221 of CABFWO010003309.1, forward strand.
TGGTGTTTTATAGTTTTTATTTTTAGTAGATAAACAGTTTTTTGATAAATATCTCACACGTTGTAGATTTTAATAAGAGCCCGACTATTGCATTATATGCATGATCATTCCCGACACGTGAAATTTAGAATATAGATTAATATGTCATAGACTCAACCTACACGGCTCCTCGTCAGGAAGGCAAGTGAAGAGATGCGTACCTTGAAGTAGGTATATCTAGTGGCATCTCCTTCTCGAAACTTCCCAAAAGAAAGAAAGGTGTGGTCATCCAGGTGCGTCTCTGTCTACAAAACTGAGTTCGCTTTTCAAACAGAGACGTAGAAAGATGTCGCCATACCTTGCAACTTAACAACTTAACATAAATATATCTTACTACTCGCTCTCATTTATAATATCGTAATTTTGAATACAAATGTGAATAATAAATTACTGAGATGTATAATTCCATATCATTACAATCGGATGCCTACGACCTGAAAAGAACCTCCCTGCCAATTTTCAAGATTCCATGTCCAATGATTCGGGAGATACGGTGATGAGTGAGTGAGTGAGTCAGTAAGTCAGGGCTTTCGTCTTTATAATATTAGGATTAAGTGAAATAAACAGGATAATAACACACATATTTTTTAAACAAACAATATACTAAACTTAAATAACGAAGAATTTCAGATGTAACTTAAATAACAAAGAATTTCAAATGTAAACACCGCAACATACATAATCTAACAAGACATACAGATACAACAAAAACTAAATAAACAAATCAATCCAAATGTGCACCTTTATATTTATACTTTACTGCAGGGTCTGTCATAGTCTCAATTTTTATATAAAAGTTAATAGGCTTCACAGTTCTTGATTATCTGTCAAGAGCATGGCGGCATTATCTAACAAACTTTTTAAATGAAGATAAAAAGTTGTCATTAAATTCCAGAACACCCTCGACAGATAATCAAGAAATGTTGAGGTCACCATATGAAGAAAATCAAGTTTTATATTTGTACTGGAGCAATATTTTACATATTTTGACCAAATAAATGTTTTGCCATAAAAACGACCAAAACACTGACTTTTTTTCGCACCTTCTTCCAGATCACCTTAAGTTGGGTGATTATTTTAAGGATAAGTATAATAATAGTGTTTAGACATACTTGACAAAATTTTAGTTAAGAACTAAGAATTCTCTTTTGTATTAAACTATCCTAGCACTTAAATACAAAAATGAAAGAAACAATTTGTTTCATACAAATTTTACACTTTATTGTTTACATTTAAAACATGTCTTAAAATAATTATTTTGTGATCGGAATGAACTTTAATAAGCTCAAAATTTACCGCAAAGATAACTTTTGAAGTGAAGGTAGTCTTATTCTTATTCATAAAAAACTATAAAACATCAGAATTTTTAATTTCTAAAATAAGACATCATCCTTTTATTATTATTATTATTATTATACAGAATAGCAAACTTGGATCCAATTCAATCATTATATCAAATGTCACCCTAATGGTGTCGAACAAACATTAATATATCTGGCTAGCTCTTTAAACTTTACACCCGGTGGCACCTCTACGACATGAACTCACTCAGCTCACAGCCCGTGAGTCACAGGCCTCGTGATGACCTTTGCCCTTTTATCCACCTTGACAATGTTTAGTCTAATGAGAAGGCAAAGATGTTGGCGGATCTATATCAATTGAAGAAAGCTCCATTGGTTACATGATCGCCAAATATTCACATGCGAAGCGTTCACTAATTTGCTATATAGCAAGATTGCTGCTTGTGGCTTGGACATGAATGACTGTAGAGGTCAGGGACATGACAACGGCGCAAATATGGCAGGGATTCACAAAGGCGTTCAGGCATGCATACTGGAATAACATCCTCAAGCTGTTTTCATTCCTTTTGGCTGTCATAGTCTGAACCTGGCTGTGGCTGACGGGTCTAAATCATCAGTTAAGTCTACGTCACATTTCGATGTTCTCAATCGTTTGTATACCATCTTTGCGGGATCAGTGAAGCGTTGGTGTGTTATTAGTGACTACGCGAAGATCCTTACTGTAAAGCAAGTATGCGATACTCCTTAGAAAGAACGCATAGACTCTGTGCAATCTGTTCGCTACCAGTATGTTGAAGATCGAAATGCAATTAGTACAATTGGGGGAGAGCATAGATGATCCAACACCCGCCTTTGAAGTAGAATCTCTCATTACACACATGGAGTATTTTTCATCCATCGTGTGCTTGATAGTTTGGCATGATTTACTGTGTGAGGTGAATCTGTTAAGCAAAACCCTCCAAGGAAAAACTGCAGAGGTTTCAAGGCAATGAGCCAATTAAAAAAAAATGTATTGAATTTGTTCAAACATTTCGTAAGAGACCCGCCTCGGTGGCGTAGTTGGCTAACGCGCTAGTCGTGTTGAGCTCGACCGCCGAGGACGGGGAGATCGAGGTTCGAATCTCGGTCGGGTGAACTGGGGGTGGTTTTTCCTAAATGGTTTTCCACCCTCCTTCCACGCAAATGCGGGTTCACTTCCTCTAAATACAACCCTCGCAATTCCTAATCCATTAGAGTAATTAGTACTTAAGCGTATAACCCGAACGGGTAGTAAGACGCGGTGCTAAATATTATTATTATTATTTCGTAAGAGTGGATTCAATGACTCCCTCACAAAAGCTAAAGCTAATGAAATGGCTGATGAACTAGAGATTAAACCCATATTTACGTGCAAACGACGTCATACGAAGAAACGACCATTTTCTTATGAAAGTTGTGGCGACTACCAGGTATCGCCTGAAGAAGATTTTAATATAGTTATATTTAACCCTTTAATTGACACCCTAAATATGTCCCTGAATTAGAGATTTTCACAGCTCAGCAACAATCACTTTAAATGGGGTTTGCTGTACAATTTTAACGATCTACCTGATGAAGATCAACTAAAGAAATGCTCAAACGAATTACAATATCATCTCACAAATGAAGGCAAATCGAATATAGCTGCAAAATAATTGTTTAACGAGCTGCATCATGTTTAATCAATTCTTGATTAGATAATGAAGGATAAATCAACGCCTATCCACGTTCTGAGATATCGAGAACACCGACCGGAAGGACCTATTCACCAATCTCTGAATCACTCTTCGTATTCTATTGACGATCCCGGTAACGGTTGCTAGTGGTGAGTGAAGCTTCAGCAATTTGAAGCTTATTAAAACGTATCTTCGTTTGACTGTGACACAAGAACGGCTCATCGAACCTACGATACTCTCCATAGAAATTGAAGGATCCAGAAAGTTGGACCTTCGATAAGTTATTTCATCTTTTGCAAATGAATTGGGCCTATAAGAAATTACAATTATTGTTCGCGCTTTTATGTGTAATATTAATTTTTCCCACATTTTGTTTTTTACCATTCAGACTACAAATCAATAAATATTTTGATTGTATTAATTATGAATTATCAAAGTGAATAGTGAATGGCTACAACTACAACAATTTATTTTGTGTTACTTTTGATTTTTCGAATTGTGCGAATAAAATACCGTATTTATAGTCAAATATATTTATTTAGCCCTGTTGTTCAGCAATAAAAATTTATATGTACTCCTTGGCTGGGCTTATCAGCCATAGTGTCAGGTGACAGGAATGTGTCATGAATTAATTATGACTAATTGAGATAAAACATAATTAAAAAATGCTAGGCATAACCTTTGACTGATCTAAAAAGTGTTTTGTGATTGGTTTCTGTTTGCACTATAAAGGTTGGCTCGCTTGTTATTTTCTCCACAGCAATGAACCTTGGAATTATGGTGTGAATACAAGATGGTGTGAGGGAGGAGGAGGGGTGCTTCTTTCAAGACTGCCCCGGGCGCTGACTTTACATGCGGTGGACCTGGTCATATATTATATTTTCGGTTCAAACCGTGTTGTCTTCAACGGCATAAAAGATGCACTTAAGTACGAGCCAATACGATTTCTAACCGTTGACTTCAAAAAGTACTGTGTGATATGACATGACTGTTGAATTTGATTGACTTCAAAAAATTATACCACTTTGGGAAAAGTTTCATTCAATGTTTAATTTTTTGTCATGTAGGCGTACCACCCAAATCATGTCTGCATGCTACTGGGTGGCACACGTGCCATAGATTTGTCATCCCTGACCTATACTGATATAACGATTCACGAGCCCACACGGGTAAAACCATCACACTCATACAACAATAGCGTAGTGAGTACAAGTAAGAATAACCGAACTGGTAGTGAAATTTGGGGGAATAAAACTAATAAAAAATATATCAGCTCTTTTGGTGACTATGCTGGTGGTTCTTTTATAAGCCGGTTGTCAAGCGTATATTTACTTTTTTTAAGGCTTGGCATCTTTTGATAATTATTTAACTAACACTAATATTTTTTACATTAACAACAACCAAAAGCTGCTAGTATTACAATACCGAATCCTTTCTCCAAAACCACACACCGAAACAACACACAACCTTTAACTAAACTCAACACTGTAAGATCTTACAAGTGATAGCAAAAATGTTGGCCTAATTTTTTCGGACCCCATAACTCATTTCATACTAAGGAACGTCCTTTGTTTCCCAATACCAGTTTGACCGGAGATAAAAAAAGGTATTTGAAATGTTGGCAGAGCTAATCTTACATTAGTATGTTTTACAAGTTGTATCTTGAAGGTGAATTTTAAAATAATAATTAACTAGTATTTGGTTGAAGGCATTTACATTAAACTGAAGTAAAATAAAAAGCTATACTTTGTAAAAAAAATTGTATGTAAACTTAGATACCCCTTTAGGCTTATCTAACAAAATCCAAGGGGGGTTCCAAGACATTCCAGGGGGAGGCTGGAACACCAGGACCTCCCTACCTTTCTACGTCCTTGGTAAATGGTTCATTTGATAAAAATATAATATATTTATCTTTAGTTTTCTTAAGTCAAATTATTTGAGCTATTCTTGTCATGAGCCAAAGTAAAAAGTTTTGTTTTCTATATTTAATCAGGAAATAACATGTATCAATAAGTCAAAAATATATATTATCTACCTTTAAATAATTTAAAATAAATAAATGGTACGGTGCACCGCAAATACTTTCTCTCTCTTTTATCTTAAAAGGGAGACATATACTAAAAACTCGTGAGTTTTAGAAATGAAATAATTTACAGTGTTGCAGAAACACTCCACCAAAGCGCATACATGAAATAATATATACTGTTACAGAAACGGTGATAAAATAGTAACATCTCTGGCCAACAAAGAGCATAACAATCAATTTCATATTTAATTAACACAATTCACACTTTCGAAAGCGAATTCATATTTTTCAAATCCACTCAAAAATCACACTTTTCATTCACTCTTCACGTTTACGTATTTCATTCTTGCATTCTGCCTTATCCCTTTGTTGATGGAAAGAGTCTAATTTTCGTATTCAGGCAAATTATCCTAAATGCTACTCATCATCAAAAATCCCCTCAGATGCTATGAGCTAGATGGTAAGATTGATTGATGTCTTATGCCCTTCATACATCAATACAATTTTTAAATAATAATTTATAGCCATGTTTAAATGATCAAATTTTACCAAACAAATAATTACCTTGTTATGTATAATACAGTATTTCAGATTTAAATTATCTTAAATCGATGTGAAAATGATTAATTTTAATTTGTATGTTATCATTTGTTGTGAGATATTCTTTGTATTCACTAGTTTTCACATTAGGGATAAAATAATTACTCTGAAAAATTGAAAAATGACACTCGGACCCTGAACCTCTGGCTTAGTACGCCAATGCTCAGTACTCAGGGTCATTCTTCACTCATATTTTAAGGCCTGGATTCCTGGATATCTCAATGGCTAGAGCATTGGCGTACTAAGCAAGAGGTCCCGGGTTTGATTCCCGTGTCCAGGTGTCATTTTTCAATTTTCAGAATCTATCTTGATGGAGAATTTCTCACTAAAAAGCATTAATAATAACTTCGGCTATTTGATTCTAAAATAATTACTGTCTAACAGTAAAATGTAAACTTGGAGGTTCAAACTTCTCTTCAAAATTTAAATTGTACGCGCGCTATCCCGCAATGACACTAACGCCATTTGGCTTCAATGTCTGATCACTGGAACTAAAGAGTAGCCAGACCCGTATATCTTAGACTGACCTGGAGGCTGAGTGTCTGAGTATATTATTTGTCTTTGCCCTAGGTACATTAATACATTAGGTAGTGTATAGTGTGACGTCACACTCTACGTATCACCCACGCAGTTAAACTGTGAGCCCGCCGTGTGTGGTGCTAGAGGGCAGGTCACGCGGTCTTCCTCTCTAGCGTCCACGCGGGCGGGACGTGAGTCAACCCAGGACAGTTCAACCAAGTCAGTTAGTTAATTCAGTTCGGTCAGTTCAGTCAGTTCAGCTCGGATCTACGATCCGCTAGCTTTCACTTTTGCACAAATGTGCTCTGATTCACGATGTACTGTAATTTACTTATGGAGAACTGAGCTCTAAAAAGTTGTGCTCTAATTCACGATGTACTGTTATTCACTTTTGGACAAGTCAGTGTTAAAATGTTATTAAACAATTTAAAACAACATTTACATTAAAATAAATATAATGAATAAACAAATATATCTCTGGTTTTTAATATGTGTCAAGTTACATTAAATATTAAATAATAAGTTCAAGCAAACTTCCAGTGAACTAACAAATGAAACCGCACTGGAAGTTAAGAAGAAGGTTTAGTGAAAGTTAATGGAAAGTTATGTCAGAGAAGTTAAAGAGAAGTTTCTTGTAAAAGAAGTTTTGGTAGGTGTGATTCAGGTACAAGTGTAGGCCTTTTTTGAGATTCATAGTATAACTTCAAATATTGAACCAAATTAAATATTTAATATTGTATTATATTCTACAGACTGTAGTAATTATAATGATTTGTAAAATAATATGTTGTACTGATTAGGTACCTCCGTGGTTAAAAATCTTCAAGTTGGAAAATAAAAATTTACTTTTGAAGACCAAATCCAGTAAAATTCTTAAAACCTAACCAAATAAACTTTGATTCACACCAAAATGGAGTGTTAATGTACGAACAGGTTAACTTGAATATGGCTTAGAAACAAGGGTGGACTGGCACACTGCAAGCAACCCGGGAATACTAACATGACAGCCACTAAGGCGGCTGCCTTGGTCAGTGAAAAAGTATCAACCGTTGTCAGGCCACACGCTAAATACAATGGTATGTGACTTTGACTCCTCTAAACTAAAAAATGAATTCTCAAATAAAAATAAATAAATCACACAGTCCTAATTAAGGTGCGCATACAGAAAGAAAGCAGGCTGACTGTTTACCTGTTTCCAGCACTGAAGTCCAGCGAGTGTAGGTGTATACAGATGACGCAGACAAAAGCCTAAAAACCTGCCAGTTGCCACATGTTACTCCCACCGTCGAGATGTAGCCTACAGTTCATCATCTGATGAAGAGTTTTTACTTCTTAATAGTGTTCATCCAAAATTGAAAAGAAAAGAAACCCGGTATGCATCCAATAAATCGTGGTAGGAAAGATGGCGAATATCACCATTTATTTAATGACCTAAAGCCAGACAAACAGGGATTTTCAGTACACTATAAGATAGAGAAGGCTTTGAGCAACATCCAACTGAAGTGTCTATTGAATCTAATCAAACAGAGGAACAACGGCAGGCTATGGAAAGACCAGCCAATTTAGCTTAAAGAATTAAAGATTATTTCACAACATTTATTTCATTAGCGAAAATTTGGACTAAGTGGTAGAATACGCAAAGGTTAGCGGGGAGACAGTTTATTTTCACAAATTTTAAATTACAGTTGAACGAGTTATATCAAATATATAAACAGTATACATAAACAGTAGATATATACAGTATGCATATATATAGTGTATACATATATAGGGCATCTGGGCTGCACACATGTATTTAAACTTTCAATATCTACCATTTCTCTTGAAGAACACATTTGTCGGCGCCAATAATTAAAAGAAAATGAAATGCTAAACGGTAAACTTGTCGGTGCGGGGTACCAGCGCGAACACGCTTTCACTATGAACGGTCTCATCTGTAAACACACTCTCATAGTGAGCTGACACAAGAAACCTGCTTTCTTTCTGTACACGCCTTAGATCACAGTATGCTCGATAGTCACTACTTTCAATTGGTCTAAGCTAAACAAACCCGTACTCAATTCAGTGTTTCATGAACCTTTTTTTTATTATTATTCTAAACAGGGAGGATGCGGGTTATTAGTCCTCACAGAATGTGGCTGGCAGGAGAGCTTTTCCTGTATTTCAAATTTTAAATAAGGAAAACATCTAAATACAAATATGATAATCTTTAAAAGCCTACATAAAACGCAAAGAATTTACTAAATTACCATAAACCAAAATGAGTTTCTTGATCTATGTACAATTTTTGAATTAGCTAACCTATGCTTATAATCATTCAACATCACTTCCAACTCTTGTGACATCATATTTAGGTTTAAAATATAATTTAGTTTTTTGTTCTTTGAGAAAAAATTTTAGTCTACAACTTTACATAGGAACCTGAATAGAGTAACATGACAAATATTCAGAATTTTGGCTACACTATGCAAAAAGTCCCCATATTGTTAATTGCTTTAGTTAAAGTATCCTTCATAGCTCCTTCTCGAACTCGTACTTCATTAATTCATTAGTTTTTCTTTTTGATTACGTGGAGTTATAGCTCATTTCTTCATTAACTTGAAATTGAGGAAGAAATAAATATATAGAGCTAATAATGGCTGAAATAAAAAAAATCATGGCTAAAAATTAAAGGGCATAAATGGGTGGACCTCCAAATATAACAGTTAAAATAAGTCAGCAAATTTTTGTCGACCTTGGTGGTCTTGGGGTAAAGCGCCTTAAAAAAAATCACTTTAGCTTTGGAAACATTTATACAAAGATCCCTTCTGTTTGTCACCACATTCAAACAATTTAATTCATCCTGCAAGTCACTTTCATCCTCGGCCATTAATATGGTGTCATCTGCATAATTATAACATCATTCTCACATTTGCATTGTCCATTTGCATACCAACTGCGTCCTCACACGTATTCCTCATATACCTATCCAAAAAATACATTAAACAATCATGGAGACATAACCCACACTCGTCCAACACCCTGCTCAATGTCAAACGATTTGCTCTTAACTCCATCCACTCTAACGCACTCTTTACTTCCAACATATACTGTCATAATTGCATTTACTAACCATGCATCCACACCATAATCTCTCACAACATTCCACAACATACTCCTATTCACCCGATCATACACTTTCTCCAAATCGACATAATTAGTCACAGTACACTTTTTTCTTTACTGTCATCCATTTCTCAATCACTTGTTTTAACGCAAATATCTGGTCCATGCATCCTCTACCTGGCATGAAACTGCATTGCGCACCTCAAATCTTGTCCTCGGTTTCTTTCACGCATTATAATTCTTACATTCACCCTTACTGCCTTTAACTTTGTACAAAGGAACAATAACGGCATTCTTACAATCATTATGACTTTCGAAATTCCAGCACATACATTGAAAAGCTTAAACAATCTGGCAAAAATTACCTAACCTCCACACTTTAGTATTTCACTTGTAATCCAATCTACACCCACAGCTTTGCCATTCTTTAACATTTTAGAAGCTTTTAATACCTCAGATGGGTGAATGCATCTCGGAGAGTATTTGGGTGTATACGGACTATTTCTAAGAATGAGGTAGTATAGAAATTGACTAAGATGGCAGTGTATAAAAGTGTGTTAACGCGAACTTTACTGTATGGATGTGAAACGTGTGTATATCAGGAGAAACCCAAGATAAAGGTGAATGCAGTTGGAATGAGATATTTAAAATTATATTTGAAAAAACTCGTATGGATTGTCCACAATGAATGGATGCTGAAAGATTGCGGTTTGAAAGTGAATCCAATGGTCAAAAGGAAGAAGTGGGCCGTATTATATGTGGTTAAATGTTATAGAATGTTGGAAAAAGTGAAAAATTAAAAGTTTTTAAGAATTAAAGGGTATGTTTGACTATATGGATGTTGTCGAAGCGAGGGGAGTATGCAAGAATAGAGTATCATGGAGAAAGCTAGTGTGGATCAATAAGTAAGACTTGTTTTTAACTCATTTCTTGTCTACCCCGTAAGGGGGCAGCGTGACTTGGTATGTGTGTAGATTGTGATGTTACGGAATTTTCATGTGGACCTCTTTTTTTCAGATACGAAGAGTATCTCGATAAACGAGGGTATTCTGGAGAAGCAAAACCCAGTTTTTATCTAGAGTGAACAGTTTTGTTATCTGGAAGATATCTGATCTTCAACCCCACTGGTCTAAAAAACGAAGTTTGCCTGCTGATTAAAAATGTTATGACTAATTAAGTATATAACGCATTTGAATTATTTATGGTTGATTTTAAACTACCTATTTTTACGTAGTGTAAAATACTTAAAAAGGGTTTTGTTTTGTAATTAACAAAGTATTTTGTTTTGTTTCAGGAACGGCTCCTTTCTTTGCCTACCACCATCACCCACATAATTTGTAATTTAAAAAAAAAAACAGAAAAATAATTTTATTTATTTTTTGCAATAAATTGTTTAGCGACGACTAATGAAATTAATATACTCGTATTTAAAAATAAATAAATAAATTATATGCATACTTAACCTTTTATTTTTTATCATAGTTACATAATGTATCTTTTATTAATCATAATTACAAAATATAGCCATAATGCACCTTTTATTCTTAATCATGATTAAAAAAATATTCGATTAAATTCTCTTGTAAAAATATGTGTTTTTTTATCACTAGATCTCAATTCTATGATTTAAACTTGTAAAGCAACACATACCATAGCAACCCAAAATGAACCAACACGAACCAGAGTACAATACCAGAGAAAACCACAGTAAAATACTATAGCAACCCAAAGAGAACCAACCTCGAACCAGAGCAAGCAAGATAACATAGCATACTGGAGAGAGCCAAAACAGACTAGAGCAAGATACAATATCATCCCATAGAGAACCAACATATACCTGAGTAAAATACCATAGCATCCCAGAGAGAGCCAACACCAACCTGAGTAAAATACCATAGCAACCCAGAGAGAACCAGAGTTAAATACCATACCATCCCATAGAGAGCCAATCTATACCCGAGTAAAATACCATAGCATCCCAAAGAGAACAAACACGAACCAGAGTAAAATACCATAGCATCCCAGAGAGAACCAACATAGACCCGAGTAAAGTACCATAGCATCCCAGAGAGAGCCAACATGAACCAGAATTAAATACTGTATCATACCAGAGAGAAACAACACGAACACTAGTAAAATACCATAGCAACCCAGAGAGAACCATCATGGACCTAAGTCAAATAGCATAGCATCCCATAGAGAACCAACATAGGCCTATACCTTAATAAAATACCATTGCAACCCACAGAAAACAAGAATATACCAGAGTAAAATAACTTAACATACCAGAGAAAACCAGCTTAGACCAGATTAAAATACCATAGCATCTCGGAAAGAACCAGCATAGGCCATAGTAAAATACCATAGCAAACCATAATATTCCAGAGTAAAATAACAGAGTATTTTATTGCAAACCAGGAAAATACCAGAGTACTCCATTGCAAACAAGAGAATTCTGAAGAAAAAAACCCAGAGCATCTCAAAGTAACCAAACCATTCCAGAGTAAACCAGAGACCTTGAAAGAACCAGATTTACTCTGGTTGTTTCATAACCAAAGGAAAACCAGAGTAAAACCCAGAGCTTGGTTTGCTCTAGATTTCTCTGGTTTCTTCTTGAGATTCTCACCAGGGCTGATTTTGAGAGAATCAATTTTATCTCTTTTAGCCCCTCAGTAAATTACCTACCCTTAGTTTAAAACTCTAAAAACTCTTTAGGGAAACTTTATAAAAACCCTAGATTTTAAGTTTTAGACTGATTGGTATAATGGTTCCAAATCTAGGTCTATATACAGAAAGACAAATATACAGACGGAATCGCGAAAACCACTTTTCAGTTTCAGGGGGTCATGAAACGTCGATATTTACCAAAATCTCAAATTCAATTTTTTTGGCATTCCCAATACTTCTCTCATCAAAGGGTCAGGGGCGAATCCACGGGGGGGTGGGGGGGATATTTCATCCTTCCCTCCCCCCCCCCCCC
>CABFWO010003310.1:0-12500 GCA_902155825.1 Timema genevievae
CAAAACATAACCCCTAGAGCACTCTACCATAATCATTTCCCAGAAAATCAATGGTGGTACGATTTAGGTGGTGGTACAATATAGGCCAATTTCCCCTACGCATTTGACCGAAACCCTTAAATTCATTTTGCCGAAATATTGAGGGGTATCCATTCCATTTGGAATTATTATAGATGTTCATAAATGGAATTAAATCAAAATCATTATAGCCGATTTTGAGAAAATCAACTTTTTCTCTTTTTTCCCTACAGTAAACCACCCTTAATTTTAGGGTTGGGTATATAATTCCAAAAACTCCTTGAGGCAACCGTATGAAAACCCTAGATACCAGGTTTTAGTCCGATCGGTAAATAGTTTAGGCTCTAGTCGGAAGTACAGACAGATGGAAATTCAAAAATCCCTTTTTCGGATTCAGGGAGTCATGAAACGCCAACATTCATCAAAATCTCGAGTTCGATTTTTTTGACGATCACAATACTTTCTCTACCTGTAAGAGATCGAGAAATTAAAAATCTAACCAAAGATAATGATGGATGTCGACATTTCATGACCCCGGAAACCCTAAAAAGCAGTTTTAGCAATGTCGCCTGTCTGTGTGTCTGTTTAACCTTAAAATTAAGATTAGTTTAATAAAGGGCGAAAAGAGAAAAAAATCGATTTTCTCAAAATCGGCTTTAACTATTTTGATTAAAATTCGTATTTAGGCGTTGATTAAGATTATAAATAAAAATGCTATTTTCATTTTACATGAAAATGACTTTTAGGGTACTTTACAGAAGTGGAAATTTCTGTATCTCCGCAACTATTTGAGATACTGAATAACTTATCATTGCAAAATTGTAGTACTATTAAAAGTAAAAAAAAAAACTTTTATTCGAAATATATCTTTATAAAATCAATAGTTTCTGAGATATTGGCACATATATTTATATAATTTTGTGATATTTAGTTGTACAGTGATATTACTTAAGTTCTAACGCATTAATTCTATAATGCCATAGAGTAAGTAAATTAGTAAGTCTTCCAAAAAGTTAATGTTCGTTTTCCTTTAACCTCTTAGAGGAAATATTTGCACAGCAACGATCTATCTTTATCATTTTAGACTCAATAGTCAATATTTACCTTTTTTATTGGTATCAAATATATAAACTAGGAATCTAGTAGCAAAGCTATAACCATAAGACTCCTAATAAAATGTCAAAAATTTTAACCGAAAGTCGAAATTTTAATATGAAGTGTTGACCCTTGTGGACCCAATATAGATCTTTTATATAGGTCAAATAGACAAATAAGGGCTTTAATTCTTTTAAAATAAAATTATAAAATTTTAAGCCGGGAGTCAAAAAATGTTTTACGTAAGTATAGCCTAATTTTTGCTTGGGTATGCTAGTATATATTATTTCGTTACACATATATTACGAGTGTTGAGTAAATATCTCCATTTTTAAACAATTGAGTGAGAAAATCTGTGCGAGGTCCTGTATCATTTATCTTCAAAAATATTTCCTCATTCTATTTCCACGTAATTTCTGCAATATTACCTGTACACTTTACCTTACTCATCCCTGCCCCATTCAAGTAATTAAACGTTTATTGCTCCAACGGGTAAGACTTGGTGGGATAACAAGCATAAAAATATGTAGCCCACTTTGGTGGTCACATGGTCTAAGTTGTCACCCTAGCCATGGATTGGACTACCAATGACGGGGATATCAGGGTTCAAATCCCAGTTGGATGTACTGATGGTGGTTTTTATTATATAGTTTTACACTCTTTATGCCCGCAAATGTAATTACATTTCCTCTAAATTTAACCTTCCGCCTTCCAAACACACTTACGTAGTTAGTGGCTATGTATGTGTAGAAACCTAAACACTGAACAGGCAGTAATTCGCGGTGCTAAGAAATATTTGATATAATAATTACTATATTGGTGTGTGTATTTCTACGGGCGGACTTGAATTGCGGAATAAGTTATATCTGTCAGTTGGGCCACACAAATTGCGGAACAACCTGTAATGCCATTCAACTCCTAACCACTAACCTAAACTAATCCAGCCTAACCTAACCTAACCTAACCTAACTTAGCCTAGCCTAGCCCAGCATAGCCTAACCTAACCTCCATGTTCCATTTTGAACAAAGTCATTATGAATTAAATTTTTACTCCGAAGTTCGTGTAGGGGTATTACCGAGCTCGGATGAATTGTTCTGCAATTCGTGTGCACCGATTTCTACAAATAGGTTTTTGAGCCTAATAATACAGAGGGGGGCAAAAACCGATAAAGAGTACAGAGGTCCTAAGGAGTCTAAGAATCTGTTAATTTACATTTATAAGTGTAAATTAATTTCTAAGGTAATATAACTATTTTTCTCAAATTTCTAACACACTCCTAAAATATGTCTGCTACACAAATGTAAACATTACTATCATATATATATATATTTAAATATCAGTACTCTATACTGAATATCTACATTTGAACCACTCTGTATTATTTAAGTTGCATTTAATTTTTATTTCCAATACAGATGATATTAATGATCTACTACAAGGAATGAGGATAGTAAAGGTTGATTACCGGAAGTTGACCCACATCAGCTTGTTGATATAGTGGTAAAATCAAAGTGATAAATCACATTTAGACATTGCCCCCCACCCTAACCCCCTTCCCAAAGTAAAATTGGCTAAGATTCGAACCAACCCGTTACCACGAACCCAGTTTATAGCGATCCTGACGCCTCAGATTACGTTGACAGCGGCGCAGCTAACTATTTATATAAAAGCAATTGTTTCACAGGAGACATCATATAATAATGTATGTAAAAAGAGTGATATTAAATTGTGATGAAACTAGGATTCAAATACCAGTCCTTTCCCCCAATTACTTGCGGTATTTAACGTGCACTTTTGGAACCGACTGATTATATCAGCATACGAAAATTTCTATGAGCGAGAGCGAAAGTGGCTACCAATTTTGTTTGGAAAGGTATTAATTAATTCAGATAACTTCCAGGGTTATTTTAGGCTACACACCACAAGCGAAATGGGACCAACAGATCTACTTCCCCTTCGAAGGGAGTTGTGCTACGGATTTGTATCGCCTAAGAAAAATCCATCGAACCCAAATGGGTTTTAACCAACGAATATTGGGTCCTCAGGCGAGCACTTCATCCCAAGACTGAAATAGACAAGGAAAGAAATAGGAGACCCCGATTAACACCCGGCTTAAGTAGATGGCACGGCTCACACCATTTGTCTCATCGTAGTGCGGTAATCTGGTGTCCTCATTAATATTAATTTACTTGAGGTATTTAACAGCCCTTTCTCAACTGACTGATCATACCAGCACATGACTTATAAACTATAACAGACACAACATGCAGCCCCCGGCCGTTAATTCATCACAATGAAAGGGTAAGCCCACATTTCACTAATGAACAAATGCAAGGAATCAAATCAGGTACCTTTTCCTCAATAGATAGACACGCTATTGACTGAGCTATTCATAATTCAGTATTCATAATAAAGCTGAGAAATGGAGACCAATAAAACTATTTTAACATATTTTACAAAATACTACAAAGTTAAAAAATATTTTTTTAAAAATGAAAAACCTTTTCATTGATTTAAAATTCACTGTTGCCGAGTTAAAAATGCACTGAGCCACGCTTTGACTTGTTTTCTGGTTTGATCGTAATCTAATATCCAACATCTCGGTTGGTTGACTCTGTGATGGACTTGTGCTAAAAAAAATATTTCGCATAAAACTTATTGAAATATAATGTTGGAAGTATTTTAATTACATATTAAACGTGCACTTTATAAATACAAATTACAGAATAGCTCGTATAGAGCGCATTCAAAACTAATCAACTTGCTCCATCGTCTGGAATTTGAGTTTAATAAAGTTGTAAAGGAAGTCTAAACAAAGTCGTGCCTGAAGGAAATAAAGTATTTTAAAAGTCAACGACTTCACGTCATAATTTGTTTAAATTGGTTTATCATAATTGATATTAAAAATTGTGTTATAACTTATATATAAACTCAGAGGTACGTCATGTATCTTTTGAATTACGCGTGCCACAGTTTAATAATCGTTTGTTGGATAAACAAAATCATGCTGTAGCTTATTCTACAAAAAGTGCCGAAAACAATTTCAATCAAAATGATAATTTAGATATTTATTGCCAGCCTAGCTTTTTCTTTTTTGATTATTTTCGTAATACTTTGGTAAAACTAAAAGTCAATAAAATTAGTTTCGCTAGCTTCTATATACAGTTTTATCCTCAATACACATTTGTGTCCAATTTGTATCCGTACTGTGGAATAGGCTATCCACGGATACATCCTCAGAGGGTTCTACAGTAGCCCCATGGCTTCTTTGGTGCTGACTGACAGCTCAAAGCTGACAGATGACGGCTTTGAAAAGTTACCAGACCAAATTATGTATCCCTACGCCGAACCATATGATCTGCAAAAAACATGTGTTTAGCAGCTATCACTTCTGACAGTCAAAATTTAGGTATATACCTAACTGTTGACTGTCATAAGTCAGCTGTGAACTGTCAGTCAGCACCAAAGAAGCCATGGGGCTACTGTAACTATAGTCAGTCCCCACAGCCGGGTGTTTGAGTGATCTAAGCCAGAGGCTCACACACTTTTTAAATCTAAGGAGCCCTTGTACAAAAAATATACTGAAGCCGTCATAAAGTTTTCCAAGCCAATATTATCAACATTCTATAAGGACAGGTAAATCTCAGAGACATAGAAGTATAAAACAAACGTAAAACATATATTATAGTTGAGTCTTTCGCTTAGTGTCTTTTAAGACATATTTAGATTTGAAAAAAGTTACAAGCCTGATATTTCTTTTAGCACCACGTCTTACCAGCCGTTTGGGATATACGCTTATGTACTAATTACGCTAATGGATTTAAGGATTAAGGTGGTTATATGTAGAGGAAGTGTAACCATATTTGCGTGGAGGGAGAGTGGAAAGCCATTTAGGAAAAAACACTCTCAGTACACCCGACCGAGATTCGTACCTCGATCTTTCCGTCATCGGCAGTCAATTCTACTTCGAGAGTAGTGCCTTAGACCATGCGGCTGGCGAAGCGGGTGGAAATTTTAATTACAGATGCTATTTTATTGTGGGAAAAACTAATAAAGAATATTATAAGATTACCTCACGGAGCCTGAGATTACTATGGCGTAGCCCAAGGACTCCGGGGAACACAGTTTATAAAGCGTTGTTCTAAGGTGTCGTTCTAAGAAAATACTATACTTCCGGGAGATTCATGTTCGAATACCAGTCGGGGTATTGTGGGTAGTTTTTCTCGAATGATTTTACACTTTATCTCCATGCAAATGAGGATACAGTTCCTCTAAATTCAATCTTACACATGTCTAGCACATGAGTGTTATGTGTACATTTACGAATATCCCGAACGGGTGGTAAGATACGGGAACAAAAAAAAAGTCCCCACATTCAAGGGGTTGGGTCCAGGTTAGATTAGAAAAACAAAAGACGAAACAACAAAAAGCGATGACTCGTAATTAAAACTTAAATAAGTTGTTTGTTACCTCCAGCGGCGTGTCGCTCCTGATTGCCAATTGACACCTGTCCCCCCGTGTTGACAGCTATGATTAACAACTTCATAAACGAGACAGAACGCACCCTAAACAAGGCGACACCATACCACTGACACTAACCAGGGCCTCGGATGACTGACGAAACATACCTCCACCAAGCCACGAACCGGGTACCCAAAATGAACAAAATAATCCCGTCACCTACAGTGTTATTTATTTTACAAATAAATACACCGGGGATAGTTGGTTGCTTGTGAAAAATATATAGTTAAAGTTTTTACACCCCCTCTTTTTTTAAATATAAAAAAAAGTTTTAATAATATTGGCCTGGCTGGCTTTCCGTGACTATCTCAAAAGTTTGTTGTTTGTATGTTTCCGTCGTTGTTTAATTTTTTTTAAAAAGTATATTAAAACCCAAACAAATGTTTCACGAGCGCTAGATCTCTACACCCCACCAAGTTCCGACCCCGACTGCGCCAAGCCCCGCTAGATTCTTCTCCTCTTCCCCTTCAACCCCCCTCCCTCTGGCCCTGACTCACCCAACCACCGACACGTATTTCTAGGCCACTCCATCGCGCGCAGTAAAGGGTTGGAACCCTCTATGCCTGTCTCTCTCACACTTAAAACTTGTTCACAATACAAGGTAACTTTACCCCAGTAGTCTTTTGCTAAGGTAATAGGGGTAGCTGATGGGTAGTCACCAAAGCTTGACGGAACTGTACAAAAAAATCGTTTCCTCCCTATCAGTTTTCAAACTTACTTTATAAAGCCCACGTGCGCACACATTTCCTACTACATTATTGTGTATGTGGTTAGTCTAACCCAGGGGTCTTCAACCCGAGGGGCCACTTGTGGTCCACCGTAACATTTTTTTCGACCTGCTGGATCATGAAGAATTTAAAATAATTTCACGAGAAAAATTGACAAATACAAAGCTACATCTTACATAATAAAATAAATACGCGTGTTTGACGATACCGGGACAGTTAATATTCTACTGAGTGATTATAGCAATGATTCTTAGGAACAGTTTAAACAAGGTCTAATCCTTTTTTCAACACACCACTGGATTTAACGAACCCATCTCTAAGCTAAAGTGGGTTAATTTCCTCCTCCCCCCATATATTATAAAGTTGTAAAATATCCTTTGTGATAAAACTTCGAGCTAACAAAAAACAATTCACCTTAAACTATTAGTTCTCTAACCGTGTTAACATATTATAATTGGTTTAGCAGCCATCTTACCGGAGCAAAACATTGGTTCAGAAATTGCTTCCATATTAAAACATCAGTTTAGTAACTTCCTTCACAAAGTAATTGGTTTATTACCTGCGTTCATAATGACAATGTTTCACAAAACTGCAATCACCGAGTTTTAAACAATAAGCTTTAGAACAGTAGAGTGGGTTACTTGATTTTACATTTTTCTTTATTTGTTTAAAAAAAAAGGGGGGTATATTCAACCCAAGGGATATTATCGACTTAATACAAGTGATAGGAACAATTAGGGCTGCATAAAGTAGACAGTATTAGCGTATAAACCCACAATGAAAATTGTAGTTGGAGAACTAACTACCTCTTAGTATAGCCCCTTGAAATAATTCCAGCTCCTGACCCATCAGGACGACAAGAGTCTGATACACTGAGAAACATCTAGGTAGGGTGTGTAACATTACACACATGGAATTTATGTTCTGTCTGGAATCCAGTAGCTTATTGCCAGTAGTTTGGGTTTACAAACGTGAGTTTTGTTGTGATTCCATTTTACGTAGGTCTAATTGTATTATTACATGCCAAAGAATGGGTTTCAAACAGAATCTGTATAGTGAAACAAAGTCTGGGGCTCCGTAAAACTAAAGTCCGGTTACAAAGCCTGTCTGTACTGGAGTGGCCGTGAACTGAATTCGCGCATCCCAGCTCGTATTGGTATATTTACAGTCTCCTCGATCAACGATGTATCTTTTACCATTAGGATGGAAATAACGCAGTCTGTTCAAGGGTGGTTTTGTCCATTCCCGCTTAGGGCAGCCATCTTGTATCTGTACTCTGTGTAGGTAGTGAGTGGTTTCCTTTGCATTTCAAGTTTAATTATATAACTACTAAAAATAAAATTAATCTTTACTAAGTTACTATTTCAAGAGTAAGTTAAATTCAATATTATCATTAATGTAAAATATTGTGAGTGAACTAGGGGAAAAGTGAGAGTTAGGAAAATATATGCAAGTGTTCTGTGGTGAGTTAATATCAACCCAAGCTCAATATGTTAATGCACATGGTTATAGATTCATTTGATCACTAGCCATACAAGCAATACAATAATTTCAAATTATCGTGATCGTTACAATTAAAATTGTGGAAAACCACTTAGCAATGTTATATTTAAATGAACTGAACTAGTCTTTTGGGGTAAGCCTATTGTTATTATAACAGTACAAGCATTAAACCCTTCCAACGTATCATGGATTGAGTCCCATGCCATTTGGAGAAAATAACAGTACTTTCCTGGCTTTATTTCAACCCACATGGGCTTGCATCGTTAAGCAATAGGCTATTTCCATTACTACTGTTAAAATTGATGACGCCACTACTGTGACGCGTTTGCAAATTCCATTCTCGTAGTGGAAACACTCGTAATAGGCCTACGTAAAACTCTTAACGTGTCATGGAATAATCCCGGTCAGTAATCAAGATCACCGTTTTCCAGTCAGGACTGGAAGGACATGAGTAATTCCGTGTGTAGAACAAGTAAATTTATTTCAGTGTACCTTAGACTTCTTAGGCACTTATACGTTTTTTGTACAGTATCAAACGTGTGCAACGTGAGTCTGACGCCTTGGACTTATTGTCCACCAACGCTGGTTTTTAATGTCTATAACGCTGACAGTGTAGGCCTACAACGCGATTCTGACGCTGTAGACCTCTTAGCCACTGATTAGGATATTTGGTAGCTAAGAAATAACAAAATGGATTTCTCCATCCCCGAGGTTAAAAAGTTCAAATCAAATCTTTTTTACTGGTATTTTTTAACTAAATACATTCTACTATTGTTTAGGAAAAATATTGCATCATTAGTATTAAGGAATAAGGAATAGTCATTAACAGAACGTACAGTACTTTAATAAACACTTTGCACTTTATGTTCTACCAGCTATATAAGGAGATTACATTCTATGCTTTCTTTCACTTTAAATATATGTCTATGCGACCAAACTGATGCCATTGTCAGAGTTTGTTGAATAGGTCTTAGGAGTAACAGCTAGGAATTCACAGTCTATGCAAAAGTGATTATAATCAACTATATACTGCTGAAACGAGAATAACTAGACAGGAAAACAGACAATAGTTGTTTTATAGTCGTGTTAAAAAAAACTATTTTGAAACGGCCTATTTTCAAGGATTGAGTTACTTGTGAATATAAAATGTCCCGGGTTGTATTATTACCTTGTGGCAGCTTTGTCACACTTGAACACTAGGTTTACTTTATCATGAAAATACAAGGTCGACAATTATATCAGATTTATTCAACTAAAATGAAACACGATTACATAGTATTTGTACGGTCCGAACATAAAGTTATCAATACGCGGCAGGTTTCAAGTTTGACATGTTTTACATAACCGGGCTTGTAGGCCAAGTGAAATCGGAAGAGNACTCTTCTTTGGTTGTAGTCAAACAAGAAAGCATATAGAGTCTTCCAGTTTCATGTGATTACACCATACTTCATCAGCTTCTGAAACGAGAGGGGAAAAAAGTAACCTCACTAAACGTGCCTTGTTGTGGACATAATGCTCAGAAGAGGTGTTAACTTGTTAATAAAAGCTAAGATTCTACTATGGTGACACAGAGATTTGTCAACAATTTAAAAAAGGGCCAATCAGTAGAGAAGATTTTTACATATAGGGATTCAATAAGTTCAATAAGTTATTATAAATTTGTCCATTAACTTGAGATACACTAAGGGTGGGAACTTTTGATTCGGAATATTATGAAGGGGGAAAATCTACATCACTACAACCTGAGGGCCGTGGGTTGTTGATTAATGTCCCCACGAACCGGGTTGAGAAAGGCTCTGCGTTTTGGTCCATTGGTGCAGAGTTGCGATAGGCACTACCCATGTAATGAGCGAGTAGATTTACCTTTAAATATGATAAGTTATGAAGCGTTTTAGTAAATGAATCCGAATCAATTAATAGCAGTGGTGTGGCGTGTTTCTAGTTTCAGCAGAACAAGTTTAAACTGTATGCTCTCATCTGCCAGTAGTACACTCATTGATCGGGTATCAACATTCTCAGGTGAGGCGTGTAGAAACCAGCCTGTGAATGGTTCAATGGGGACAGAGTGGGAGAATACATATTATTATCACAGGTACAGTTTTAACGTGTTCTGCTAACCTTAGTAGCACCACGACACGACACTGATTAATATTACATTTGTTTGGTATAAAATAACTTATTGGTATTATACCTAACTACCTAGGGTTCGAACACAAGATTAAGTTCACAAGCGTCGACCATTGAATTACACCTAAATACCGAGAACGTTTAAACCCGTAAAATATGCAGGTAATATCACAGGAGTACGAAACTAGGGTGTAAAAATATTCCATATTAACAACGATATAGGTGACCTGGTGGTCTGGGGGGTAAGGTTTCAGACTTCTGTGCTGGGGGTCCGGGTTTCAATTCTCGGTCCCGGCACAGGTTTATCTGATTACAGAACCCTTCCTTCACCTCTGACAAGATGTGTATTAATCACAACTTGTGAATGTGTGGAATGCCAGGCCTCCACCGTGGTTCGGATTCCACGTTAAACTGTAGGTCCTCCATTTCATCTCACAATCACCCTACCATTACACATTATCTTAAGTGCGTATAACCCGAACGGGTAGTAAGACGCGGTGCTAATAATAATAACAATAATAATAATAATAATAATAATAACGATATAATTTAAGATAGTAATATTGTTCCAGATGATAACATAAATAACCCATTGTGAACCAGTTTCTCTTACGGAACTGGCATGGATAAAAAAAACGTGTGTTGCTAAAGAATTCCGCTGTTGAGAATTAAGCTATGGCCACACTTGTCCCAGAGAAGATAAGGTTCTTTTTGTTGGCATGTGGTGGTGTACGTATCAGCTAGATTGGATGCAAAGTTGCTGTATCCTTTTACTTTGAACTGTGCCCTTAGTTATGTTGATGTTATTAGTACCAACGAGGTATATATACACATCACCATGAATATTTACACCTTTATTTATTTTAACTTTCTGATATAAAGTTTGGCAATAATAATCTAGTTAAAATGGAGTCTCTTGACTTTGGTGGCAAATACTAATTTCACAGGAAGCTTTTTATTTAGTTCAAAGCAAGGAAACTAATTGTAAAAATAAATCCACTCTAGATTTTTTATTGTGCTTTTATAATATTATGAAAGAAAACTTAATTTGAATTTAAAGTACTCCTACAGTTCTTGTAAAAAATAGATTGATGCAATATAAAAGAGAAATTATTATTATTTTAGGAAAACACGGTTTTACTCCTTTGACAAACCAATTTTTTTTTCTTGGAAAGCGTATTATTACCATCCAGACTGTTCGCATATTTACACTAGTAAGGTAGGGATTCTGAAGATAGAATCTTAGAGGAAATGTTTCAAAAATTGCGTGAATGGAGAGGGGAAAAAACATTTAGGAAAGAATCATTTCAGTACACCTGGCCGGGACTAGAACTCGGTTCTCCCCGTCACCAGCAAACCAACAAACTAAACATAGTTATGTCTTTGTTTGTTTCCCACAATTGGGAGTTAGGGGAGAGAGGGGGAATGGCAGTCAGTGGGGAATGGCGATCAGGCCTATTGCATAGCCCCACTGTTGTTTTGAAGTGGTCTAGCCTGTGTTGCGTTCTACTCCATCTTCTACCGAATCAACGCAACAGGATTCACCATTGTGGTCAAACTTTTAGTGACGAAAAATTTATGTTTTTGGTTTTCCGCTGTTTTGATCTAAATATTGTATAAAAAATATTCTCATTTAAGTACCAGAAAACCACGTTTAACTATTTTTCTTTTAATTTATTTGCATGCTTTTGTATTTGAGAATAGATTCCAAATTTAGAATTGTTTTTAATGTTTCTCGTTTTCATGTGACGATTTTTTTATTTCATGAGATACGTTTGGGGCAATGGCAGTCAGCTTGACCGCCATTTCCCCTCAAATATTTAAATGTTTAAGAAATACTTTTTTAATTATGCATTGTAGGCTTATATTAAATATAATGTAATATGTAATATAATGGCTTAGAATATAAAACGCCAAACAAAGAAGGCCACCTGGACAAAAGTTGATTTAGAGGCTGCAGTAAAGCTAGTCAATGAAGAAAACACAATGCGCTCGGTTGCAAAACAGTTAAATATTTCATTCAGCACATTACAAGGCAGGATGAAAATAGAAGTTTTCAATAATCATACCTCTTCTTCAGAGTTACAAGCCACCTCAGAAGGCACTTCTATTTATAGTACTTCTACCTCAAACTTGAAAATCATCACACCAGTTTCAAACAAAACTAAACCACAGACGACAATAGAAGACATTTCTCCCGTACCAAGAACAAATCAAGACAACCCAATCAAAGGCAAAAAAAAGGAAACAACATTCCCAACTTCTTACAAGCACACCCATGAAGTCAATGCTGTCGAAAAAAAATGAAAAAGTTTTGCATTAAAATCCAAACAGGTGAAAGGAAAGATAAAGATTCAAACAAAAAATGCAATGCAAATTTTAAAAAAATGTCGGAGAAACCTTCGGGACATCGATAGTACATCGACGGAAGACAGTTATTTTAGTGAGGATAATTTGTGTGACGATAATGATATAAATGAGTGTGACATGGAGACTGACAAATGTTT
>CABFWO010003310.1:15000-68587 GCA_902155825.1 Timema genevievae
ATATAATTCATGTGAAAATGAACGTGAAATGTATCAACATAATCCTTAAAGGTTAAATATTTATTATTTTAAAAAATCAAGCCAGGTTGAAATTAATTCATTTTTAAATACGTTTCAAGTGAAATGTCAAAGTATTGAGATCAAAGTAAATGGTTAAAAGCTTTAGTATAGCTTTTCTAAAAAAAATAATAATAAGGTTTTAAATGTTTTTAACAAAACATTTTAAGATAATTTAATGACCTAATGGTTTTAAGCTTCTGAACATCCGTTCCTATAAGAATTACAGCAGTGTGAATATATTTCCCCACAAATAGGTGGTGACCTTAATTCATTATTTATATATGAGTTTCTTCGTGTCTACGAGACAGTTAAAACTAAAAGTTCTTGCCTCTACGTTTGAAAAGCCTTTTTGTCGAACTTTGCGAGTCCCAGTTTACGTTAGTCTGTAAGTCATGCGGATGATTTACAACAACGTTTAGAACGTGCGAATTAAAAACCAACCCAATAATTAATTAACCATTAGTACAGAGTGTGGAACACACTGTACACACAAACCTTTCATTCGTTTGAATTGCGCAATTAGTTTGGTTAGCGTAGCGCAATTAGTTTTCCCTTCGAAATGTCCAGGGTGGTTGGGAGAGGGGGGAGGGGTGGGATAGGTGGGAGGGTGATATTCTGTTTCACTTGATAATGTACATGCATGTAAAACCGGAACAGAAGGAAAATCGTTTCCCTGTGAAAATCACCACCCACTTTCCAATATCCGTTATTGAGGCATTAATCATAATTACCTGGTTTTTTTCTTTTGGGATATTCATTCTATCGATTTTTTTTCCCTAAATTGGTGGCGCCACCCTCCCCAGGATTTCCAATTAAGTTATGTAAATTACTGTATGAGTAAAGCCTATTGAATTTAATTAAATACTTAATGTTTTTTCGAACAAAAGGAATTGATTCTATAATATAGCTATGAGCAATAGTATTTTCGGGTTTTGATTTGGTTTTGCTAGTAGTTCACACACTCCGTTTACCCTGAAATATGGCGAACTTAGCCTATTTGGTTTCACTATGGCGGAGTTCCAAATATAGGATTATAGTGTGTACCACCCCTTTGTCCTCTCATAGACAAAGGCTGGTGCACAAATTTAAAACAGAATGCAAAATAAAAAAAAAATACAACAAATGATATTTGCAGTGAAGCCGATAGAACAATATGTGACGAATAGGCCTGTCTCTCTGACCTATACATCATTTTGTGTTATCATGAACTCTCTCATCAATATCACTAGCTGAATAGACATAAAAAATATATATATATCAGGGGAAGAGGGCGAGAATATCTAAGAGTTATGACTTATTAACTAATATTAAGAAAAATATTTGAGAGAAAAATAATATATATTTATTATGAAACATAACAATATTAGTGAATATATATATATTGATATTAAGAAAAACAATCATAAAAAAGGTAAATATATACATAAATCGGGTTAAGCCCACAATAGTAACGTAGTTATCACAAATGGGTTAAGCCCGCAAAGATGAAATAGTCTTCATGACACGTGGTCCAAAAAAAAAGTACTATATGAGTACCAAAAGTTTACAACACGACCCCTATTGGGTCTCTATGGCAATCCGCCATACAGCTAAGTTTAACTCGGCCATCTTTGGGCAATAGTTCAACAAACAACAAACTAGAATCTTTTGTATTAAATAATTGGAATATCTCTCATTTACTAGGGTATCATTACTATCAAAAGTACCTATTGTGCAAAAGGCATAGTCTACAAAACAAAACATAAAACAAGTACGTACAAAATATACGGCCGGAAGGGCAAATGAGACGCCTCGGCTCTCATAGGCAACACGCCATGCGTGGCCTTGCAAAGTCATGTAAAGTTACTTTTGTTTACAGTAATAAATTTCCTTCTGAGCCAGATGGGCTTTTAAACATGATTCCTGTAGTTTATCATTACAAACATTTAAACTAATCATGGCAAAGACTTGCGTCCTGAGGGGACTTTATTTCTCTTTAAAAAAAAATACCTAAATTTAGTCCATGATTACATTTTGATTTTTTAGTACATATTTTTGAGAATAATTGACGTGTGTCCAAAAGGGAATTTTGAATTTACAAAGTCCGAAAATAGAATTTATACCTTAATATCATCCTAGATGTCTTTCGACACCGCCGAACCAAGAAGTGAAGTTTAAACTAAACGACACCGGTATATAAATGATTTAATACTGAGAGGGGGGGAACAAAGGGGAAAACAGAACACAGTAGAACATAGACACGGACCAGAGGGAAGGGGTGAAACATCATGGAGAGGAACAACCTATAACCTTGGAGAAGAGACTCGAACCTTCCTTCTTTTCTTTTTACGTGGCCTCCTCTACGTCACACATTCCCATGATTCATAGGGTGATTCAGTGTCTAATACGACACGCCTTTATTTCTGTTAGTTTTCACTCAACACTCCGACGAGGATGTAGTGCTCGCGGGGGGGGGGGGAAGTTCGATCGGCAGGTCAGGCAGTCTGCGGTGAATGGGGCATCAGGTGAGTAGATTACTATCTATTTCTTTAGGTGTCTTGAATAATGTTCAATTGCACAGCTTTACGTTCGGTTGTTGTAACGTTTATCGGCATAAAACGTTACAAGTGTAATTTGTCCAAGTAAAACCCTTTCGGTGTAAACGATTGTACTGTACAGTCTATTTTTCTATTTTAATAAACTTGTAGTTGAGTATAGGGAACAATATTTGTATTTAATAAAAATTAATTGAGAAATTCAAAATAAATCATTATAAGGTTTATTAAATATACAGATTTGGAATCAATGTCGTTTGGTGGAGAACTACAGGAGTTAATTGGTTATACAAGACTGTATATTAATGGTTATTTTTAAAGATGCAGATGCAGACATGATAGTTAGCATTTGTTGTTGATACATTTATTCTTTTCAATTTTCTTTAGCAATAGTTAAAGCAGTAAGTACTGTATATTTTATTACAAAAAAAAATCAGATTTTCTCAGTTATAGTTGATAGATTCAAATTAAACAAGATATTTAGTTAGATCGTGTTTTATTTTTCCCTGTGCGAATGATTAAACTAACGTATGGCTTAACAGTTGTAACCCAGTTCGGCACCAAATGGTCTAAGGTAGCTGTATTCAAACATTTTTGTTGTGTACCCCTATATATAATTTCTCTTATGCTTTTTTCCCCCCAAAGATATTGGTGCATAACGCAAGTTAAGCATATTCTATAATATAATGTAAAATACATTAAATAATTTACGGCCTTCATCCACAATGATGCAATAAATTATATATATATATTTATAATATAATGCATAATATGTTTTCGTGTACTCTTGTTGGTACGCGTGCCCCAGGTTGAATGCCACTGGTCTAGGGAGTCACTCTCGCACTATATTGGACTGCCAATGACAGGAATATTAGGGTGTACTGAGGGTGGTTTTACCTAGTTAATTTTCTCCTCTACCACCACTTAAATGTAGGTGCACTTAATCTAAATTCAACTTTCCTCATCCCTATTACATTGGCGGCATTAGTACACATGCGTATATCTCGAATGGGTAGCGAGAGGCGGGGCTGCTGTTAACGACAACTGACTGATGATCCGCTGAGTAAGCAAAGATGTTGTCCCAGTGAGCTTACCTGGTGGTTTCCATGTGAAGGACAGTAATAATTACGCCTCTTCGAATGCTTATATTGTTCTTCAATTCACAGGCATAAAAAAAAATTGAGGTATTCAAAGCGCACTCTTTGAACCGACTGATTATATCAGCTCAACGATTTATAAACTAACTTAAATCTAGAACCGACCCAGCATCCAGCCCCCAGGCCATTAATTCATCATTGTGAAAAGGCAAATCCACATTTCACCAATTAAAAACGTGTCTGAGAATTGAACCTAGGACCCCTAGCTCAGTAGTCAAACAGAATTCTGACTGATATAAGGTGTCTGATCCCACGCATAACTAATGAAGAAGTTAAGTTAGAGAGGGTTTTACTGAAAAAAAATGATAGAACGGTTCCAAGATTTGCAAAAACGGAAGATATAGGGAAGTGGCACTGTGGTGTTAACAAGCGTCTGCTATCAGACCAAACACTTCGTGAATTGGTGGAAAGACCGCGCACAAGACCTCTAGTCCCAAAATGTATCATCCTAGCAAAATTAATTTAACTTTAAGAATGGCAGTAATAATAAATATACTAGTAATTTAAAATAATCTCTATATCTCTACATATATACAGAGTATTAGGAAACTTAGAGCCCAAACTGCACGTACAGCTTGTTTGAACCAAAAGTAATACAAAATCTACATATACTTACATCTGGAAAACTGTGCTAACACCATTAAATTGTGTTCAAAGTTTCGGCGTACAACACCGGGCGATCAAGGCTGTTCAAGCATGCGTGTACAACAAGTTGCTGAGGACCGTTAATGATGACCCTCAGAACGTTTTCACATTTATATATGGACTGATGTGTTGGTTACTATTAATTGTGATATGTTCTGCTGCCGTGCTCCAAGATGTAGAGGTGTGCAGTGCCACGGGCCTAACTACTATGCAACCTGTTGTACACGCATGCTTGAACAGCTTTGCTCTCCTGGCGCTGTATGCTGAAACTATGAACACAATTTAATAGTATTAGCTTACTTTGCCGAATGTAACTGTATAGGGATTTTGTATTACTTCTGGTTCAAACAAACTATATGTACAGTTTGGGCTATGAGTTTCCGAACAACCTGTATATATACATCGTATTTACATGGTTATCCACCATTCAAAATGGATTTCGGCCTCAGCCACTATAAACCTGCAGGTCTTGTGATCATCTACTGTTTAAAATAATACTTTACACAAAATTAAATGTCAAATTAAATAAAAAACCAAGTTGATAAACAGGCCTGAGGAGCGTAGTATCGAAAATCTGACACAATGTTTAACGTTTATAGTAGAATATCAAGACAACTATGGTTTAAAAACACAAAGGTGACCTAATACAATATATAAAACTAGATGATAGCCTTATTCTACCCCTCCCTAGAATGTTCTTGATCAGGAGTGTATTTTGGTTACGGTTTTCAAACATATTACATGGTAATTAAAATTATTGATCCATTAGTTTTTTAACCCCCACCGGTAGTCGCGTGGACAAAAGTCACTGTCTCATCTTTAATATTTTTCCGGCGATGGTGAAAATGGGGTCTACGGCTGGGTATGTAGGGATTATTTTCCTGAAATGTATTTTTTTTCAGTCTCCTCCACGCAAATTTGTATATATTTCCTCTAATTTATAACTTCCTCATCTCTACACAAATTAATGTCGTAAATTGGCGCATATTCTCGGTGGTTAGTAAGACGAGAGGTATTAAGGGGGAATATTGTTCTTGCTTTGTTTGAGAAGGAGGGACACCTGCTTTTACTTGGTACTAATTCCGTGTTCCTCCAAGTGTAGTGACCCCTAGCACCTATAGAGGGTGACAAATGGCTCTTAAGCCTCAGTGATCCTGTTTGATATAGGTGTATGAGACAAGGCTGGATCGATATATTCTCTTTCTAAGCGCTACCTCTTAGAACTGGGATATCTGTGGACAGTACTTATCTAGAATTTTCTGAGATTGATATATCAATCGTGCGTATTTTAGTGAGGTATTATTACGATATTGAGTTTTAAATAATGACATTATTTTAAAATATTCTTAAAAAAGAAATTCTTATTTTTTTATATAAACTAGTATAGGTTAGTATTTATTAAACAAATTAGGCATATTATTTCTGTATCAAGCTATATAGCTGTCAAAAAATAATTTTAACACTACATCTTACTACCCATTTGGGCTATTAGCTTGGGTACTAATTTAGCTGATGGTTTTAGGGATTAGGAAGGATATATTCAAAGGAAAGGTAGTTTGCGTGGAGAAAGAGAGAGAGCGAGAAACTATTTAGGAAAAACCACCCTCAGTACAGCCAACCGGAATTGAACCACAATCTCCCCTTCATCGGCAGTCTAGTCTATTGCGAGGCTGTAAAATTCATTGTGATGTTTTTGAAAGTATCTATTAAAACCAGCAGACCTGTAAGTGTTATATAAGGTAATAAGGTGGTTATAGTTCATATAGTTCATGGTAGTAACTGCGATACTAGCTATTCAGAAACAATTGACGCTTGGAACCGGTTTATACTATTATGGCTACACCCTGAAATAACCCATCGCTTTCTTGGAAATACGGACGTTTACTAATTCCTGTCCCTCGGCTTCATTTTAAATTCAATGTCATTTTATTTAGCGAGAGAATGGACCCGTCCAGCAAAGTAATCAACCCCCGCCCCTCCCCGTGATTCACTTTGACACGCCATTGTCTCTCAAGTCACGTGACAACAGGGAAAGGTACATAGTAGGGGAAAAGAGAATGTGTGGTCAGGGTTAAGCGGTGCAGTATGTGATTAGAAAACTTTGTCGCCGTCGTCGAAGAGAGCGGTTCTGGTTCGCTAATGTAATGAGAGGTCGCTAAGAACAGAATAACATCACGTTAAGGTTCCCAAACTTACGTCAACAATTACGACGTAATAACAACAAAGTTAACGGCCTTTGTTCATGGCTTGAAAATTATAAATGTTGCCAGTTCGTCGTGAATACACAGGGTGTATATTAATTGGTGTCGAATATTCTAGGGGCGTATTCTCACTGACCAGACTCTAAGAAAAGTACATATATATATATATGGGTTTAGAAACGCTTATTTTTTGAGTTACTAAAGGCGTTCCTCAAAAATGGATTGGTCGTGGGGGATCCTTTAAACCAGATTTGAACCTGACGGATTTTATATCTGGGGACATTTAAACTCCATTGTTTAAGCAACTCCTGTGCCGATTGTTGACGTTTTAAAAGAGCGTATCGTGAATGGATCTGAGAAAATACGTAACCCCCCCCCAAGTGTACTTAAAAGAGTAGGCCTACGACAAAGCATGGGACGCTGTATCAGAGGGTGCATCGACAAATTTTACAAACAAATTGTTTTGTTTTGTGTTTTTGTTTGTTTTTGTTAAACTTTACTTTGCTTAGTTGCATTGATTCTTCTATTGAGTTGCTAATTAAATGAATAGTTAAATTCCCGCTAGTTCAGAAACTAAGTTTTTCTAGACTCATAGATACATGAACTTTTCTTAATGTTTGGTGGATGGGAGGGAAAACGACCCTAGAATATTTGACACCAATTAAAATACACCCTGTATATTTTATTTAACAGTTATTTATTATTTTAATTATACATTTAACACAAGGATTGTCCAATCCATTATCTCATTTGTAAGTGTGTCTGTGTACTAGACTAAAAATCCTGGGTTCAATTAATGGCAAGGTTGAAAAAAGTTATTATTGGGGAAATTGGGGATTTCACTTTAATAGTGATAGATTAATGGCTGTAAAACCGGGTTTGTGTCGTTTCTAGAACTAAGTTAATTTGTAAGTTGTGTGTTGATGTAATCAGTTGATTCATAAAGTGTACAATACTTTATATAACCCAATTAAGTAAAATGAAATATACTGCTAGTAAAGTAATTTTGGTTTTCCAGTGACGAGGAGGTCTGGTTTAAAATCTCGTCTGGTTACAATGAGCGCGTTATTTTTTTCATAGTTTCCAAATATCTCTCTGAGCTAATTATCATGCATTTGATCTAAACTTCTACCTTCCACTTCCCTACCTATTAGTTTTGTTAAATTTGGGTAGCCCAGCTGGATGGGTAGGTAGGATCAATGTTAAAAATAAATAACACACCATTTTTCTTAACACCCTAATATTAGGGAGGTAAGGAGGTGAAAGGTGGTTCAGAGAAAGTGCACCCCCATCAGGGGTGATAGAGGTTGGAAAACCTCTGTGAGAAATCAAATATTGGAAACTACTCATTCTCCTGGTCCCCTAACATCACGTCGCTGAAAATACAGCCTTTTTGAACATGATTCCTTAGACCACGTGACCATTGATGCAGGTCATAGTAGAGTAGTAGAAAGGCAGACTAATTTTTTTTTTGAGGTCTACAATAGTTTGGGTCATATTAAATTTGAAATTCAATTACTAAAATTCCTGGTGTTAGGATTGAGTGTATACAGAGTGAGTGGTAAGTGTAGCCTGTCTTAAGTAAAGGTGGGAGATGGGACATTTTCCAAAAAAATGTTCTTCAATTTTTTATGAAAATTTGTCCACCTATTTAAATGAAACAAACACAATCGATATATCACAAGTTTAAACGTTAGCACTCATTTTTAATTTATCCTGAGAATTTTAACGCCTTAAACATTTTCAAATGAGTTACAATGCAGAAATAACAGCGATTCCAGATATATATTCTTACACTCACTTGGTGGTTGAATGTGTCATCAAAGATAGGTCTGCTAAAGACAAGATTTATTAATCCACATCCATAATTAACAAATATAATAACTTTGCTATTTAATCCATCATTATATAATATAAATTTAAAATTTTCAAAAATAAGCAATCAATAACTACACTTAATCTTAGAGCTAGAATCAAAATCACAATAATTTAGCCTAGAGGTATGAACATTTAACATCTAAATATCAAGTTTTAATGGAATCCACCAAACCGTTTAGGCTGTATCCCCGGATATAGACATAAAAACACGAGGACATACAGAATCATAAGAGCCACTTTTTTGTGTTTAGGGGACACATGAACGTCAAGATCCATTATAATCTGGAGGCCAAACACTTCACGATTATCATACTTTCACTTTATGGGAAGGTAAAAAAAAGTGTTTAACAAAATGGTAGCTCAGAGTGGTTATGCCGTAGTCCACTCTCTTAGAAACCCATTATTTTTTTTAATCTGAATGTCCAAATGTAATGGAAATCGAATAAATGGCCTCTGAGCTGGAAGTGCGGCCAGCAGTGTTTCTAGTCGTAGTTTCTAGTCACGAACAGTACAGGAGGAGAGTATTTGTGTTTTTGAAGGGTTGGGAAGGGGGGAAGGGCCCCGACCCAGAAGACCAGTGGCGTGCAATGGCCACTGATAGCATTGAGGCATCACTTCCAGTTAAGTGAGGCCAGGAGTTTAGGTGGTTTGATTGTGAGTTAAGGTAGTTTGATCCCCTAAGGTGTGTTGACACTGCACAATGGCAATTTGATCTGCAGTTAAGATTGTTCGGCCTTGAGCTAGAATGGTTTTACCTTTATCTAAGACGATTCAATCTTAAGAAGATTTATTGGTCCTGGATTAAGGCTACGAAGCACTGAATTAAAGCTGATTGACCCTAAATTAACGCTTTTTGACTGTTGGTTAAGACTATTCCTATAATTAATGTTGCTAATTCCTGAGTTCAGTATGTTCGACCCCGAACTAATTCTGCCGATCTCTACGGCTTCTCAATTCATCAAACGGATATTTTCATTTCTCCTTCCTCCAATCCAATAATATATTTATTTAAAATGTAAAGTGATTCCCTTTGAGAAGGATTCATCCATTATTTTCACAATTAAAACTTTTACTCCAAATATATACCAACAATATTTAAATACAGAAAACTTTCAAAAAAATTGGCTGCAAAACATGTACAATTTTAAGGGTTATTGATTAATTTGTGATAGGGGGTAACAAACAATCTCGTACCTTTACCTCCATAAAAAAACTCTCATGTGGCAATTATGGTGTTTTTTTAAGCAGGATTCAAGTGAGAGGGGGGATTTCAGTTAGAGGACGCGAGCAAACACTACCGGGGTAGGCCTTTAACGCAAGCTACAGATTAAATGGTGAGAGTTTAGAGTTTGGGGAGTAGGGGAGAGAATGGGTTACTTGATTTAATAAACAGGGATGTTTGTGACGAGGTTAAACACGAGCTTCTCATTTATTTGTTGCTTTTGTTATTATATTATCAATTACTATTTTCAATTTTTTACGACAATAAATGAGTATTTTATTATTAAATTCATCTCTATCGGTGAGCAAGGGCCCATCTAGACTGGTTAGCCAGTGATGAGGTGGTCGGCTTTCGATTAAGGCTGGGCGTTATAAGGATATGTTCTGGTCTCCCGCTCTCACTTCACGCAAATGCAGTCACAGTTTCTCTGAATACTACCTTTTCATACCTAGCCCGTTATAATAATTAAATGCACAAAGCGTAATCAGGCAGTAAGATTAAGAATACAAAATAAAATAAATGAATAGAAACAACAAATAAACTCGCAATCTTAGCTGCATTTATATGGAAAGTCTCAACAGTGGTATGTCCGTCATTTTGAGACTAAAGTTTGAAACAGGAACAAAAGAAAACCAGATGTATTGAAACAAAATACAAAGAGGTAAACAAAAGCGCGAGCAAAAAACAAATATAACCTATTGTATAAAATATCAAAATATAAAAACAACTGAGAGCGAAGCGAAAAGAGAAAACACAATGCACAAAGAGCGAGCAAGAGAGACTAAGTAAATAATCTCCCCCCCCTCTCATCTCTCAAGCCGACCCCTTCCTAGCTCCTATCGCTCGTGGTCCAGAGAGATCAATCAAGAGCAGACCCCAATGGTTCAAAGAAGGGCCACGCCCACCAGCAACCCCCAAAGGCCCATCATATTACTAACACAGTTTTTATAATCTCAAAATTCTTTCTCTTTGTAATTTTTTTTATGTGAACAGCATCTTGCTCCCCCGTCCGGGCACACCCCATATTTAACACTAATGGAGTAAGGATGAGGACATAAGAAATCGAGGAAATGTATTGTACTGTAAATACCTTCAGTGACGTGTGGGGAAAAGGTAAACTATTTAGGTAGAACGAATCATCCCCAGTACACGTAGCCGGGATTCAAACCATAACCTCTCCATTTATGTTAAACTAGACAAGAGGAGGTTGACGCTTAATCTTACGTTACCGCCCATGGGAGTACATTTGATTCATTAGATACAACACGATATTATATAATCAGATGTTATATAAAATAAATGGTACGATACAACTATTGTATTTCTAATAAATTGTATTATAAGGTTTGAAACAACATTTTCAAAAATAGGTTATGTCTCAGTAATTAACCCTTAAATAAGTTTTTATCAAGATGAAAAGCACCCTAATTTTTTTTTAGCACCGCGTCTTACTACCCATTCGGGTTATACGCTTAAGTACTAATTACACTAATGTATTAGGAATGGGAAAGGTTGAATTTAGAGGAAGTGAACCCGCATTTGCGTGGAGGGAGAGTGGAAAACCATTTAGGAAAAACCACCCCCAGTTCACCCGACCGAGATTCGAACCTCGATCTCCCCGTCCTCGGTGGTCTGACTGAACACGACTGGCGCGTTAGCCAACTACGCCACTTTTTTTTGCTATTCATATCAAATAATCTTCAGATATAAATTTAGAGCAAAATTATTTTGTCATTTTATTGAAAATTCAAATGTCAAAAATAAGTCAACTGTGAATTACTCTTTAAAACAAAACTAACATTCTTATTTACCGTGTAAAATACTCTTCTAAAATCTATTTTGAACAAATTGGTTATATCCATTTAAAATGCAATTTTAAATGTTCAAAGTTTTGTTATTGATTACGCTTGAATTATTTTTTCTTCAGTAAACAAATAAACTGCATTGATATATTTTATAACTTAAACACTCCTCAGATGTCTTTCTTAGAAACAAAACCAATATTGCTATTTTCAAAAGAATTTTTTTAAACTAAGAGCCAGAATTAAAATCACGATTTCTCATCGAGGTATGACCATATAACACCTAAATATCAAGTTTAAACAAAACACATCAATCAATTTTAGCTGTAACTTAAAAAAAACAGCGACGTAAAATTATAAGCACTTTTTTTTATTATTATTTCAGGAGCACATAAACGTCAAGATATAAAGATAGAAAATGTTCAGGATTACAATACTTTCTGTACATGAGATATTATAAACGTGTGCGTCCTTGTGTGTATATAGGCACGCACTTAACAAGGCAAAGTCTGAAATCTCTTTGTTATAGAATCCCCTGGGCCACTGTGTCAACACACGTCAGATTCTATGATGGATGCTCCATCAAACCAAGTTCTGACATTGCTTTTATCAGTCTTGGACCCTTGACGCTGTTAACATTCCCGAGGGACACATTCTTGCGTAGGTTATTATTTTAGCACCACGTCACACTTCCTGTTCGGGCTATACTCCTATGGGATAGTTACTCTAATGTTAGGGATTAGGAAGGCTGAATTTAGAGGAAGTGTACCCAGATCTGCGTTGAGGGAGAGTGGAAAACCATTTAGGGAAAACCATCCTCAGTACACCCGACCGGGATCGAACCTCAATATCTTCGTCATCTGTCACAATAACGCCTAAGACAATACGGCCACATAAGCAGGTCATATTTCAAATTGCTGGAATGGAAGGGGGTCATCCATAAACCACGTAACGTTTGACCTTCCCCCCTCTCTTTCAACGTAACACCAAGTATACTAGGATTCTGGTAGGTAGAAGAGTTGACAGTCACAAACGTTAGTAAAACTACTTTCATTTATTCACACCCCAAGCTATATGATCCACAACTTTTGATAGATATTATCAATACCTATAAAATAACATTAATAATTAAGTCAAATGCTATTCATTTCTATTCCAAACAATTATATTTGTATCATTTAACCTGACCCCTTCCCCCTTACAAACTGTGTTACGTAACTTTTCACATCAATAGTGATGGTCATTATTTTATAAGGAAACTTTTTTGAAACTAAAAGATAGTCAGATTTAATACTATTCAAAACTCATTTTAAATACTGAAATTAAATGAATTTAAACAATTCTATAACAATATTTTATTAGTGTTTTTTGTGAACAGAAATATTATTTTAGAATTCAAGTATAAGATCTGTGTTACGTAACTTTGTGATGTATCCACAATCCCACATGTAACACCGTGTATACATTGGAGCTCCTCTCTATGTCCCCACTAGACGGCGTGAAGTCCCATCTACACAGTCCATATCCTTAGTCACGTGACCGTTCCAACCAATGAAAAATTCGGAAACTACGTCCAATTAAACTCCTTTATAGAAAATTATCCAGGGCAAGGCAAGCAGACGTGATCTGTGAAGCAGAGGGTTATTAAGATTACCAAAGTTACGTCACTCTTTATGAGAAATTTTTGTGTCTCATAAAATTGTTTCTGAGCTTCCACGCTTCCCGGGGCATTTAAATTTTCAAAAAAATATTTCTGAAATAGCTCCATTTGTGAAACTATAATTTAATATTTTGTATTTGTTTCCATAGCAACGGATCATTTCGCTGCCATTGATACATTCATCTTGATGCGTGCGCACATAATATTTATTTTGTTGTTATTGGTAGTCCTTATCAGACTGTCTCGACAAGTCCTTAAAAATGAGTCGATTTCTACAGAGTGGTAAGAACTAATGACTTAAGGATCAGGACTCCGTAGGCAGAGTGATCTGTTAGTGTGGAATCGATCCCTTAAGGACCACAGTGCACCTTATGAATACAGATTATGTAGACGGGGATTTACGTGGTTTATGAATGACCTCAAACACATAACACTTGTAGTGTAATTTACATTGAATGAAACGAAAGAAGCCTCTGGAGGACCAGTGTTACGAACACGGACAAATGGACTGTATGGTGGAATGGAAATGGATAGAGGAAACTCACCTTCACTTTATGTGGTATGACTGGTAGTGTCTTGGCGTAGTCCTCCTCAGTAACACACACGAATAAAAACTAGACAACTTCCGGGTGAAGGTTCACGGAACCTTTTTCACTTCTGTCTCGATCGAGTCTCCGTGCACGGCACGACTAAATAGACAGAGCTAAAAACAGCACGCCAGCGACACTTGGCGGGAAAACAATAAACATATAGTGGTCAAGGTATGGTCTTGTTGCCTCCAAGAGCGGGGAAGGTTAAGGTAGTATATGAAAAACCAAACAAACAGTCTAAACCTCAACAATAATAATCAAAAACACAAAACAAACACTTCAATTACGAGAGAGGCATAGAGAACCTAGATAAAAGGAGCACTATTCAAAGATATAACATAGAGGAATGAAAATGAAGTATAGGATTAATAATACTCATCAAACAATAGAAAAATATACAAACAACACCACTTATTTAAATCACGCCTATACCTTGTTAAAACGACTTTAGGGAGTGTATTTGCATAACGACTATACATAAATATACTATTCCAATACAATTTCGACAATTTGGAAATATTAGAAGATCGCGTGCAAGAAATACAAATTTGAGGGGTCCCTCAACGGTCGCAAAGTTAGGTTAAACTTTTCCATAGAATACATTACGTAAATCGAGTTAACAAATATTCTACAGGCCCTATAAAACGACATTAAAGATCCATATTGACGCCGTGAGATAGAACAACATGCAACTCTTCTAACGTTGGTGTGTATAGGATTGCATCTATCAATCGACAGGCTATCTAAAACCAATATTGTAAATCTTAATATCCCCAAAGAGGCAACTTCTAAGCTATCTCGACCTCTGTTGAGGCTATTTTAAAGTAGCACATTACACCAGACAAAGGGTGGTTATAACATCAATGTAACCAGAAGGTTCCAGGGATAGATAATCTTTGGTGGTGTTTTTTTTATTGTATTGTTATTTTCTCTTAGCAACTTACTACCCATCCGGTATACACGCATTTTAATTAAGATAGTTGAATAGAGATGAGTAAGGCAGAAATTAGAGAAAGTGTTACGTGGGGAGAAAATAGGAAACCATTTAGGGAAAATCACACTAGGTACTCCCAGTTAGGGATCAAACCCCGACCTGGCCATCTTTAGCAAGCCAATTAGACGATCTTGACGTTCAGTGTGTCTCTATTATTAGTTACTTAAAACCACATTCTAAAAATTCAATATAATTAAACGAAATACATTTTCAAATATTTATCTAGCAACAGAGTGACGACTTAAGCCATTATTTAGGGTTCACGTCGTGGCGTAGCCAGGAATGATCAATACCGTCATTAAATCGATTACCACTTAAGTGCAATGGCCTATGTGTGACACGTGACTCTGAACCTAATCGTCCGGTCCGTGTTGTCGTCATGAGAATGTTGGTTCCGTGTGTACAGTGCGTCGCATGTCAGGAACTTGGAGGGCAAACATATGCCCACTTTCCTCAAACAACTGTTGGTCACAGGGACTTACCCGGTAGATTGGGGTTTGATGCTAAGTGGGTATACTAGAAAGTAATTATTTAGAGATCAAATTATTATACTATACTTCTTTTCCATCCTATCTGCATACATGCATCTATTTATAATTTTATATTATTTCGCGAACAACATATTACTAATAATTATTATTAAATACTCACATTAAGTTTACAAATCTTATAGAACAAGTTTCACTAATTATCTCTACTTAATTAAGTATATAATATAAATATGTAACATAATCCACAGCTCTAACGTGTCATTAAAATATTAGCTACTTACTCTACGGAATTAGGAACTCAAATTTCATTGTCACCCTTACAAAAGTACGCCACCTATACCCAACTTGAGCTAGTTCTATCCAGTCCACCTCATTACACTCTATCTCCCCAAAGTCAAATTTAATATTATCCTGCCATCTGCGTCTAGGTCTTGCTAATGGTCTCTTCCTACTGGGTTTGCCAGTCAGTATCCTGAGCAAGGTTCTAGAATCTCCCACTCACGATGCATGTCCTGCCAACCTTAATCTACGTGACTTGATTATCATATCAATGTCTTGTTCTGAGTACAGGGTATGTTACTCATCAATATTTAACCTCCCTCACTCTCAAGTAGCCTCATCCCTATTTAGATAAAATATCTTCTTGAGCACCTTGTTTACGAATCAATATTACCATGGTCCATGAGCCTGATTAATTTTTATTTGTTTATTGTTATCATAATATTTCATTATGTTTTTATATCATTACAAAGGCTCTCAAACTAAATTTTTCAGATGATCATATTTTATTATGATATTAAATTTAATTATATTGTTTCATATATATTTCCAAGCTTGTTTAATATTTAGTATAACCTTCATTGAAAACTTTTATATTTATTTATCACTAGCAGATATACCCGGCGTTGCCTTGGGCCGACATGTAATTAACAATAATAATAATAATTATATAGTAAATATATAATAATATATAATAATTATTACTATTATTTTAATTTTACTTAATTAAAGTTCTAGCATCCAACAGTCGATACCTCTAACGGGCTAGCATTTAGAAAATACTTTGCACAAGGCTTGAAAAAAAAAATACATTCATTATCTTTGTATACAATAAACTACAACGATATGGATTTAGTAACTTAGTAATAATATAGAGGAAAAACAAAAACAAATAGGCGTTATTACAAAAGTAATAATTGGTCGGTGAACAGTATACAATAAACAAACAGTATGTAATTAATTATAGGGGTGTACCTGACTCTCTATAAGGTAGGTTTTTGTTTTATGATAAGTATCAAATTCAGAAAATCTAGGGTTAACGCTGTTAATACAACAGGAAATTGGTCTAAGTGTATAAGTTTTACTTATAGAAATTATTTTAGGATTATGAGCAGCACGAGAGGGTTCAAGGATTACTTACTACATGTTGGATTGACAAGAAATTGAGCGATTAAAAATGTTAAAAAAACAAAATGGGTATAATAGAGTCTGCGTGAGAAGAGAGTTTGGAGCCCTAAAAGGTTCCGAATTTTATCATAATCATTATAAATCTGTTAAAAAATAATTTATAATAGTAAGCAGCGACAAATTTGCGTTAAACATTTTTCACTCTTTTAGTCAGTTAATGTGGTTGAAGTACACGCCACGTTAACATATTCGGTTGGCCAAAGCAATTTACAAACTTAGGATACAGTCAACCTTAGAGAATGAAGAGGTTAGATAACTAATAAGGCCAAGTAACTTCATAGACAGAGAAAATAAATAATCAATATGATAATGGAAGTAGAGTTTATAGTCTAAAATAAGACCTAGATCATTAATATAAATACAGTGTTCTATAATAACAATAATAATAAAATTTCAAAATAAGTTTTTCTAACAAAAATGGATATAAACACATTAAAAATGTAGAAACCGTACTTTATTCCAGAGACCACAAAAGTAAATTAACTTAATTATTCAAACTGTTAGTAATATTACTTACTTTTTATATTAAATATAAAGCGTTAAAAGAAAATACAAAAGAGTCTTTAAATATTTCCAACATTTTTTTTGGAGGGGGGGTTAGTCGCTTATTGTTTCTTGTTCAACTTAAATTTTTGTTTCTTAAACCAATATTTTGGGGGAAATTTTTTAATATTTTAATTTCTATATAGGTTGCAAATATCTTTTGCACCACGTCATATTGTCCGATTTGACACATTAACGGTATAGATATGAGTAAAATAGAATTTAGAGGAAATATATATATCTGTATTTTCGTGGAAGGAGGGTGGAAAACCATCTAGGAAGAACACCCTTAATACAGCTAGATAAGATTCAAACTGTGAACTTCCCATCACCCACAAATCAGACCATGCAAGGAGGACTTCACCTGCGTCCCCATCGATGTATCATATTTATTAAGTTATGAAAATGTATTAATAAAACTTAAATAAACTACAATAAAATTATAAGATAAACTTGGTTCTAAACCAATAAAAATAGCACAGAATCTCTTCAACTATTTGTTTTAGAGCAAAAATTTGCTAATCCAAAAAATACAAACGGTTTCTCAACTTAAAACAAAATTGTTAAAAATCATACACAACTCTCTTTAACACCCTTAAGGTGGGATAGAAGGGCACTTGAGTAAAAGCCAGTATTTTTGCAGTTTTTATGGCAAAATGTGTTTTTGACGAAAATAAATAAAATATTTCTCCAATATTAACATAGAGCTTAATTTTCTTCACATGTTGATATCAACAGCTCCTGAATATCTGTCACGAGCATGGTGGCATTATCTAACAAACTTTTTAAATGGAGAGAAAAAGTTCTTATTTAACTCTAAAACACCCTCGACAAATATTCAAGAAATTTTGAGGTAATCATGTGAAGAAAATTAAACTCTGTTTGTACTGGAGCGATATTTTATTTATTTTGGCCAAAAATATATATTTCCATAAAAACTGCAATGGATTTTCCTTGCGTCCTTCAATCCCACCTTAAGATTTGTAAATCAACTTAAGGTGGTGGTGGAGGGAGTGTCATCAATGACATCGGTAGCACGTTAGGAAAACCAGGATGGAAGTATCTCCCCTTGTTTGGTCAGTTGGCGGAAGGATATCAAAGCCAGGATCAGAAATAATTCGATAGGCGACGTATGAGGTCCACCTCAACACTAGAGAGGTCACGTGCTGGATCAATAAGAAACATATTATGCAGTCTGCCCCCATTCACACGTTTATAATATTACTAATGCTGGACAAATGCCGGTAATAGAGATAATAAGGTCTTCAGAACAAAAGGGAATCAACAACAGAGACAATAATAAAAGTTACCCGTGTCGGTGGGCAAGCAGGCTAAACGTCAGGCTCGCCTGGTCTTGTTTGTTGGTGACGGGGAAATCAGAGGTCAAAATCACTGCCTAGTGAACTCAGGGAGTTTTTACCATAGACTTTTCCCACTTTCTCTCCATGCAATTGTGAGTACATTTCCTCTTAATTCTTCTTTACTCATCCAACTTCATTACATAGTGGATAATTCAAATGTATTGTAAAAGTGGGATGAGAGGTATAAAATGAAAAATAAATTTTAACAAAATAATACGTAGGCGAAATAAAACGAAATAAAATATATTTTAATAAATTTACTTCTTGGTCCTTGAATTACAATTATTGTATATTTAATAATTTAATTGTGAAATAACCATGTCAATTATATAATTATATTTCGTTAGTAGCAGACACGAACTTTATTTCCCTTTATCACCTGATATTACAGAAGAGGAGTACCAATTCCACTGTTAGAATGTTCATCGTAAAATTCCAATAACATGAAAGTTCCTCAGTACACTCAATAAAAAACACAATTGTTGAAGAAGAAATAAAATAAGAGGGTTTCAACGGACGTTTATGATGAACTAGCAAGAAGTGCGCGGCGTTGCCATGATTTTCTTTGTTTATGACCGAAATAAAAAAAATCTCATTTTATTTCTTGCGACCTTGCCTTTAGTACATTAAAAAAAAATCTAGTCAAAAATTTGTAATTCCAGCCTCAAGATGCACATGTTTGTGCATAGAGGTTACACATTTTTAAATGTCAGCCCTCTGTGTGCGCTGGTTATCACACAATGCTCAGGACACAGAGACAAACAAACTATTTATTTGATT
This sequence comes from Timema genevievae, assembly GCA_902155825.1. Lineage (NCBI taxonomy): Eukaryota > Metazoa > Arthropoda > Insecta > Phasmatodea > Timematidae > Timema > Timema genevievae. The sequence goes on from CABFWO010003310.1 coordinate 34,386, forward strand.
AATAAGCCCTATATTGATCAAAGACATACAAAATATAAATAAGATAAGTTTTAGTTGTAATTTTTCTACTACTACCACTTAAATGTAATGCTATGGCATTTATAAATAAAAATAAATTTTATCTACCTATCTTTTATACTGAAATATAACTTAAAACTCTAAGAATTATATTCACCCCAAATCAGTGTCTATAGCGACAATATATTCTCCGAAAACCTTCCCTGCTACATTTACTATCGGCTCAATTCTTCTCCGAATGTATGTCTTTCTATGGTTCGTTTCACTTCTGCGTGATATCTCAAATTTCTGGATGTAATATTCTCACTACGTTGCGCTCGCCAAACCCGTGTAAGTGTAAAGGAATTAAAAATAGAGATTTTAACAGGATATTCTAGAGGTCTAGTCAATATTATTCACACTTAAAATAACAGAGGAGGCTAAAAATGCAACACTTTTTTAAATTAGTTTTTTTAGAAAAAACTAACGTTGCTCTAAGGGCACCGCTTTCTTGAAGGAAAATATATTAAAATTTCTGTATTTAATATGGGAATGCAAAATCACTAAAAAATCATCCACAACTTTCATAGACTGTTCTGTTATGACACCGTTAAAAGTTAACTATGTTTGAGGAATGCCAAATCTATGCAATCATTTCACTTTTTTATAAATTCGTTAAACTAATAAAACTTAAAATTAAAGGATTTAAATCCTGTAGAAAGGTTTTCATACCTTTACCTTCATTTTGTCGTGAGCCATAATGTTGAAATAGTAAAATGGTTCTTAAATAACACTGGATTTATGAAAGTGTGTGTGTTATTGCAGGCAGCCCCCTTAAACATGAAGACTTTTCCAGAGGTAGTCCATGATGGCTAATATTTATTACAAAGCAGATGGTAGAATAATTTTACTATATCATGGAAGAATATAATTTTTGAAAACATTCCATAAAACACAGTTTAGAATATAAATTTATAATATACTTTTTATCTTTGTCCTTCTTCCTGGGTAAAAATAACATCATTGTTACTTATATACGAAGGACTTGTACATGTACTGTACATGTGTCGAGACATTAAAACTGTGGGTGTTGTTATTGAAATAGTGAAATTATATTAAGTTAAACAGGAAAACAAACTTAATTTAGGTTACGAATAATATAACATGTAAATTGTGTACAATTTTTAACAAGCTTTATATCATTTAGTCAGATGCTGGTTGAATACAATGATATACATATATATTTCCTAACTAAGTTATACAACTTAATCATATTCATTAAAATATAATGTTCTAAATTAATTTAAATAGTTGTGGATTAAAAGGAACAACCAAGTTTCAAACCCGAATGAAATGAAAAACACTCTTCTCCTAGATCTCCTTTCTAATTTATTTTTATATTCATGCTCCTCTCGCTTTGTAATTGCTCATTGATTTTATATTTTATCTACAAAACCTAGTTTAATTTCACTTGAGCATATAAAAACCATGTAAAACTATTTCTTGCTTGTTTCTCTTATAAAGAAAGTATTGTGAAAGTGAAAATATTTGACCTTGAGATTATGAAGTTCTTGATATTTTTATGTTCCCCCGAACGAAAAAAAAAAAAATCTGGGCTTACAATTTTTTTGTTTGTCCCCATACCAGTTTGTCAATTTCCATGTATTTGTGTTTGTCTTCACGTATTTTTGTCTGTCCTTGAGGTTCCGGATGAAAGAGTTTGGTGAATGTTGTTCAAAGATGATGACTTGGATATTTTTATTCTTATTTTGGCTCCCGATCCCAATCTAAGTATAATTTACCAAGCACTGATTTTTTTTAATTATACATTTTTCTAGAAATTGTTTTAAGGATTTTGCTTAAAATATAATTCCGGAGATTATTTTAAATGACAAATAACATTGTAGGCCTATACTTATTTTTCATGGATTAATGCGTTTAAGGGTTGTTTACTAATAACTCATGTTTAAAATTTTTGCTAAAAATGGGTCGGTAGGGATTTTTTTACATAATAAATAAGTATGTATTCACGTTTCTAAAAAAAATCATCTGAGAGTTTTTAATTGGTGGGGAGTTAAAAAAAATATATCCTTAAAAAATTGCTCAAATTACATCTTTAGAGAGTTTATTATTGATTATCCAGATAATATTTGTTTTTCTAAGGAAAACTCACTAAGTAATAATTTACAAAAAACCACTTTTGATAATTTTGTTACAAACTACAATATATTGTATTAAAAAGTATGTACGATTGTGTCGTACCATTAATTTTATAACGAGACACAATATCAAACAAGTGAATGTTTTCGCTTTATATTCCAATTTTGATTTTAATCCTTTTTTAATGTTTTTTTCTTGTTTACCACCTTAAAATATTCGTACGGTATTTGTTTACATTGATAATTTTATTCTGTTGGTAGTTTATATGTACTATTTATTCATTGATACGATTTGTTTTCGTAGTTTTATATTTACTAGTTATATAAATAATTTTAGCAAGTCTAAAACGACTCTTTGAAACTACATTTTCATTAATTTTTTAAAAATTTTGGTATTATATATATGTGTATATATGTATGTGTATGATGACCTATGTAGTCTATTGATCAGATTTCCTGACTGCGGCTCCAGAGGTTCCGGGTTTGATCCCTGGTGCTTCCTGAAATTGTCTGTGACGGGGTCAAACTCAACCTAATGAGGACAAATGAGGATCTACTTGAATAAATAATTAGCAGCTGCAGTCTAGAGAACTGAGATTAACGACCGGAGGTTCTTCGGGATGACTACATGAAACATTATATACACAAATGTTGGCACTATTATCGCTAACGGTGGCGGCCGCTCGGTTTTTATAGGGTATAGTTAAATTTCGGGCTCACGCCATGAAGTATTATATATATATATATATATATATATATTATTTTTCGCAAAATCCAACCACCCATCATAGATATCAAAATTCTACTATACTAATGGGGTAAGTATAGTAAATATATAATTTAAATTAAATGTACCTGTATTAGAATGAAGTCAAATTGAGAATTATTTAAGAATATAACTTTCAGTACGCCCAGCAGAGATGTGAATCTCGACCTCCGCATCACTGCATAAGCATAATAGATTATATTGATGTTTAGTTCACTTGTCAAGCTATATTAAAAATAAAAACAACAAAAATTTACACGACCAATAAGCCAATAAAACATTTTACCTGGTGGAAAGATGTTTAATTAAAATAATTATCTAATAAAAGAATTTCATCTAGTCTGGAATCAAACCTGGACCTTCAAAATCAAGGACAAGAATAATTGCTTTCACACTCAGCCTTTGAGAGTGTATATTTATTTAAATTAGCACAACAAGGAGGTTATGATGAAGATATAATGTTACCGAGCTAAATGAAAGCCGGGTGTGATGTATGACTGCTCCTTAAATATAATTAGTTCTTTTTACGTGAGTATCTAAAAGGTAACAGTGCTATTAATTATTCAAAATGGTGGACAGGTAGAAGCAACATAGTTCACAGGCACGAGTGAGAGAGTTTACTTGATGGCGATCACATTTTACCCGCAGTGTAAGTATGTATAAAGTAGCTCTAAATTGTATGTGAGATTGACACTGTAGTGTTTACAGTGTTTTGTATTTGTCCCCATGGGAATTGCTAAAAAGGATGGGACTTTTTTTAAAATAGAAACAATATACTGTAACAACATAATGCTATTCAATATTAACAAAACAAAAGTACACACCATTTAAATTGTGTCTGTGGGAATTGTTTTTCTCACTGAGTACTTGTAGATCGATCTTTAACGGCCATTTGGACTTTTGCGTTAAGGAGTCTATTCCCTAATCCATACGCCATTTTTTTTAGAAATAAATTTGAATTTGATAAAAAAAAGTATCTATATTAGGCTAAATAATTTTAAAATCACTATAAAAAGTCTAAATCAAGGGATATAAATATATCTGAAACTATTCAAACATGTCCTGTGATAGTTTACTGGACAAATGTTTTTCTCCTGAATTTTTAATCCATACATCATAAAAAAAAAGTCTCGTCAGCAGACGATTAAAAACCAAACATAATCTAATAATAACTAGGAATTTACTCCTTATAAAGAAGGACGAACTGATATACAATAATTAATAAATATATTAATCAACACCAGGCCGGAATTGTATCAGAGTCCTTTATATTTAAAGGTAGGTAGTCCAAGTACCAATATTGTACTGACACAGCCTATTTTTATATTTCTCAACTAATAAAGATATAGAACATTTTAGAACTAATATGAAACTTTTAATTACAATTTTACCCGTATGCATCGTTGGTCATGCAGAAAAAATTCCGGGCTTATTTAGTATGTTTTTTCCCTGTGATTGAGGGGTCAGGACTCAAACCCCAGGAAGGTGTGCTGAGGGTGTTTTTTTTCCCTAAATGGTTTCTCACTCTCACTCCCACAGGTTTTGATATCGCTTCCTTTAAATTATACCTCCCTCTTCTTTTATCCTTCCCATTAGCGTAACTAAATGCGGTTGGACCAAACGGGTAGTTAGATACGAGTAAAATAAAAAAGAAATACAATGGATATACCATTGTTTTATTATACAGCGTCAGTGGACACCTTGAAATAATTAGAATAGTTTTTTATTACATAATTTCATCTGGCTATAACTAGATTTTATCTAAAGTATCTGACAATTACGAAGTTATTGAAACTACTTTCATCAATTTATGTAATCTGATAGATGTTACCATACTAGCATAACACCCGTCATGCAATGTGTCCCATTGGCCTTCTTTGGACAATGATTATAAGTGGGAATATCTTTTTAGTGATCCCAAAATCTGGGAGGCACATTTCAATTAAATATTCTATATTAAATCAAATATCTAATGAAAGTTTGAAACTGTTCTTCATTTGAAAATGTCATTATAAACAATCCGAATTTTCGGTCACCAATTATTTCTGCATCAATAGGATGGCTCCACACTGATTAGTCAAAACTTTATTAAGTAAAAACATTTTGTTCGTAAATAAATATTTTTTTCAATTTGTTAAGTGAGGACTAGCACTTTAATACATGCATCTTCCTGCTTTAAAAGCAGATTTTTTTTCCCCAAAGAAATAAATTCACTAGCAGGGGATGGTACTCAATATATAGAATATATAAGCTAGTTTCATTTGTTATTTTCAAAATATCAACATTTTATTATTTAACTTACCTTAGCGAATTAATAATTTGAATCGATGTGTACGTTATTTAAAAACATATTTTTCAAATACATTTTAACAAAGTAAAAAATTACTCACCTAAGAAACAGGATGTTGGTCGGCCATGTTGCTTAAGATTAGCGCAAATCAAGAGTTCGAGAACAAGTAGTACACTTAAAACTATATCTGAAAGAATTGTCGTTCTTACAAACACGCAATAATTGTCTACAATGAACACATTTTTTTTTATCAAACCTAGCATTTTCGAATGAAACGCAATAATTGTATAATTTTTTTTCCTGGTTTGAAGTAATCTTGAACATATACAAATGAGACCACACACTACTATTGATCTGTACTAAATTGATTAAAACTTCAACACCCGCTAGATGACGTCACAAATATTATAAAAGCCTAATTGAATGTTAAAAATAATTATTATAGTAAAATAACTTAACTGCCATCAATACGCAAAAACTAAAACTAAAAACATAATTGGCTTGTTTGTAAGATAAGTTTGAAATACTATCACGAGCTTAGTATGTAATGATCCTGCTTTGTTGCATAGCCTTTTGGTGTAATTAAATTCAGTTTGTGTCAAATGTATTAGTCGAACTGTACTGTTGTTGTTAAACTTCCGTACACGTGCTAAGGCTACGGGTTAGGAACATTCAGTTTGCTTGCTTCTAGCCCTAGTAATTATTAAAGAAAAAACCTCGCAGTGTGAGTGCGAGAAAGAGAGCATCATATTTCATTTGCAAACTGTATTTATTTTGATTTCTTTTTAAAAAGTAGTTTTGCTTGTGCTCGCAAGAGTTCAGCAGCTCTCAGTATCAAAATTAATGTTATAGCCAGGAAACTGGTGGGGGGTATGAATAATTTGCTGCACTTGTTAACGAGGTGTTCTAAGAGAAAGACACGATGAGGAAACGCGGGTGCTATTGTGGCAATTTCTTGAATGTAGCATCTTAATATGTGAAAATAAAACTTGTAAAATGTGTTAATATATACATTATTCAAATCCCAAATTCAAGAGGTTCGCGGAAAGTATCGCGACAAGTACTATCAAGAAATTACCAATGTTTACCCTAGTACTATATATATATATAGTTCTTACTAAGCTTAGCTTAGTTTTAACTTAACATTTTATTGATAAGTATGGATAAATGGGCTAAATATCTAGCTCATCTTACTTACAGGTAATGGAAAGGTTGGGGCTTGAGTTCCGGCATGATGTACTAGGGTGTTTTTGTTTCAAAATGGTCTACCACTCAATCCACGCAGATGTGGGTACATGTTCTCTAAATTACACCTTCCTCATCCTTAGGCTGTTAATTTAAATACATTCGTATAGCCTGAACAAGAGGAGAAAACATCTAGAGTAAAAAAAAGTAAGCACAATGTAGCTTTTATATACAAAAAAATCATTTTATTTTTGTTGATTAGAACCATTTTTCAAAATAAATAAATGCTGAAAGCTATTTTTTATTTTACAATATGAACAAATATTGTAAAACTTAACTTTAGCATGAACCTTTCGTGATCATTTTACTTGTAGACTCCCCTTCGTTAAGCCAATAAGCAATCAAGCTCACTTTCCATTATTCCACTATGGTACAGCTTATAAGATAGGCCCGTGGCGAATAACAACAGCCAGCTGAACTTGTAAAGTGGGGGTGGGGGGAATGTAGTGGACGCGAGAAAAGGTCAGTGTTTTTGCCGTTTTTATAGCAAAACATGGTTTTGGCCAAAATAAATCAACCCCGAGTCGGACCCTGTTGGCAAACACTTTAAAAAAAATCATTGCCAAAATATATTATGAATTTTAATTTTGCATTGAATTAATGTTAATACTTTTTTGTTTTATTGGTGAATGGATGGGTGGGGTACCAGGTGTTATATCATTTCTAGATTCGTAATATTTTATGATTTAATCAGTTCATTTATAAATTGAACGTTAAATTTCCCACTAAATAATAAAATAATGATATGTCTACTACACATTTCTAATATACATTTTAGCGTATCATTATAGTATTGAAATACATTTTTAGTAGTTATTAATTTTAATTATTTTCACTGTGTTAGTCTATAATATGATCTTTGCACCACATCGGTGGCCACGTGGGCTAATGCGTCAATATTGTTTAGTCAGGTTTCCCGGTAACGGAGTTGTCGTGGCTGGAACCCCGAACAGGTAGATTAAGATACATTTTTATAAATGGTTTCTCACTCTACCTCAATGAAAATGAGGCTACTCTACCTATAAATTGTACTTTATTCAGCCAGATTCTATTTGTGTAAACTACCGGACAAATCGTCTGGGTAGTGAGATGTGGTTTACACACAATACACTTATGCCAAAAAATCTCCATAACTTCTCCGAAAGAGCGACATTGAATTATTAGTATCTTTACATAAATAAACAAACTGTTGAACCCATTGTTTCCAGAACTATGTAAACAAGGAGTAAACACACCTGACTAGACCTAAACAAGCCGTTAATTACTAGAGTTTATGGATTGCGATCTTGCTAAAAACTAGCAAGTAATTATAAACTTTAAACTACCTTGCCTGCAGTCCCCCCTACCCCCCCTCCCCAAAAAAAAGGGTTGACACGTGTGTGTATGTGTGTGTATGTGTGTGCCGAACTATTTAAACATTAAAATTATACAAGTACCAAAGCTACAGCAGTGACATACACTAGAGTTTAAGCGTATATATTACTTTTCCATAGAATGTTTTAAAATTGTGAAAATTCTTGACCTCAAAGTTATGATGAAGTTTGGCATTGTGGGTGGCCCTAACTCAAAATTTAGGTTATATTTACAATTATTATTATGTCTGTCCCCTTGTATGTAGGTCTGCACGGAGATACCTACAGATGATGAAGTTTGGTGCATTTAATTAAAACTAGATATTTAGATGTTACCTGCTTAAAAAAGTAGTTTACTGATAACAGATTTTTGACAATTTGAAATTTTTTGGAAATACCTCAAAAAAGTTCGTGTTTTACATGATAAATATAAATGTTGTTAGTTTTACTCCTTCGAATGTAGTTTACCGATAAACCGTTTTTCAAAAAGTTATCATAAATATCTATAGACTTTAATAGAAAGTATATACGATTATGTAGTACCATTTATTAACTATTTTGATGCTTTAATTTGGGAGTTTAACTTGGAAGTTTTAATATCATTTTTATAAAAAAAAACTAAAACGTTTAACATGAGGGGTTTTAACGTTATAATCCTCAGAGAATTGTTGTATAAAGGTTATTTAAAGATCGTGCACCTACATTACCATGAAATGAGAATGACAATAAAATATAGTGATAAATCACACGTGGGAAACCATTCTCTGTACAACTGTCCTGTATTCACTGTCCCCAGCCAAACAAATTAGAGAAGGTTGACGACTAAGCCCGCGTGACCACCAGCTTGGGTGGTACTGGGTCAGGGTGAAGAGGAAGCTCAGATTGTTTATAGTATTGTTGAAAAGCGAGTTAACCTAAAACACCAGACTGACGTAAAGGTGCCTTTAGACTTATGCCTTATTTCATGCAACATCAAATGCGCAGAGGAATGCCTCTTTAGGCGCGCCTTGAAACATGCCTCTTGCGTCTTACCTCTTGCAACCCAACCTGTTTTCACTTTTGCTTCTCTTTCCATGCGGTAGTGTGCTTACAGAGGTCGTAGCGGGAAGTACTTGGTGCTGGCGTCGTTGCAGCTATCATCATTCTACGGCGTAAAAAGAAACGGAAGCGTCGTGGGTTCTGGATGAGTCAGTTTCTAGAACCACGTTCGTTAAGTGCAGGAATATTATCAGAAATGTGTATGACGATCACCACAACAATGAATGTCTCTGATGAATCATTAATAAATTTAATTGTTTTTTTCGGCAACCCGCTCCATCACGGAAAAAACACACAAGCATGTTCATGGAAAACACAACTATAAAAACCAAGGACACCGCTTTCAAACGTTCTCAAGGGACTGTGGGGTGAGAGTGTTGCAATGTGCTCCCCAAATACTATCGGGAGCACAACTACTTTTGGGGCATGCACAGTCGCATACCTCAACGTGCATCTCCTGTGCGCCTAGTTGCATGCAACATGTTGCATGAAAAGAGGCATAGTCAAGGTTGCCTCCCAGTCCCCACACACCACCATATGGCATTAGCTGACGGAGGTTCATTGAGCACATGACCCGACGATCCTGGAAGGCTGCAAGAGGTTAAGACAACTCCGTATAGGGCTAAAATGTTAGCTTCATGGTTTAGGAGAAATTCAACCTTTTATTCCAATGAACCGGGTCGTACTACACACCCAGGCCATCAGCATTTAATTACTAAAATGGGGTTGGGATGAAGGTATAATTTAGAGGAAATATACCAGCATATGCGTGAAGGGAGATAGGGAAACCATCTAGGAAATACTACCGCAGTACATTCAACCAGAACTCAAACCCCGACCTCTAGGTAACTGGCAGATGTTCCAAATGAAACTAGGTACAATCCGTGGCGAGGAAATGACCCGCATCGGTGAGCATGCGAACTAAACGTCATTCTCGTCTAGTCTGGTTTGCCTTTAACGCGGAGGATGGGGTTCGAATCTCAGATAATTAAAACAATAGTTTATCACTTTTCCTTCACTCAGATTTAGTTACATTTCCTCTAAATGATTATTTATCCCTACCCCATTATTGTAACTAAATGTTAGTAGCCCGAGTGGGTTGTAAGATGCTGATCACGAGGAAAACATATTAACCATTTTCATAACCGATATCCAAGAATTATTTAGATTACTATGAGTAGTATATAATAGTTGAACAATTTTTTTTATAATGTATTTTGATCCAAAAGTTCCAAAATACAATCCTTATTACGGCGTCTCTTCCACCTTACCTTAATTAATATTTAAAATCTGATACACAAGATACAATTATTTCTTGTATAAGATGTCTACTTTGGTGACCCTTAGGATCCGATGTTTGTGGGTTCAAACCTAGCCGGAGTCAACGGATTTGTCTTGAGCAGTAAAAATCCAGAGCACAATTTCAATTCGCAGGGGAAATGAAGCCGTCCGTCAGTTCTATGTCGATTGTGGCATGTAAAATAACCCTGGAAGGTATGTGAAAGTACCTTTCCTGGAAAGATTGGTAAACCCTTTCGCTCTCGCTCATAGAAATTCTCGCGTGCAGATATAATCAGTCAGTTCAGAACGTTCACGTTAAATACCTCAAATGAAATGAAATGAAAATGGTATATGATCCTTATTTCATCGACTGGACACAAGTGTTACCAAGATACTTATCACACGAACCACGTACTATTGCACACAATATTTTAATAATGCAATGTTCTCTTCTCTATATTTTCACAGGTAAATAATCATTGAGTACAACTTTAAATTTTTTTTAAATACTTTTCTAGTCATCCATAGAGGATATATATATATATATATATATATATATATATATGAATTAAGGATTAATATCAAATTATAAATTTTTTCCTCTCTAAACAATCAATAAATTATATATTAGCATTATCCTATATTTCAATTTACATTATTTTTGAATTGTTTTGTTTGAATAAATTCACTCGTTCATTTAAAAAAATAACCGTCTAGTAGATAGGGATGGTTATGTATAGTACACAACCAAAGTGACAATTTAAAAAAATGGCTGTTTAGAACGTGCTCTATTTATTTCAAAGTACATATAGACCTTAGCTCAGTCGGTAGCGTGTCTTCTGTCTGAATTAAGGGTACCGGGTCCGATTCCCAACATGATCGAAAAATAGAGTACGAGGTACGAGTGAATTTGGAGCGTCACCTTTCCCAGAGATTAAAAGAAAAAGTTGCTGTTATGAAATGCCTTTGTCTAAAGAAGAGTTTAAGGTGACAATTCTCGTGACAGGATCATGTTACTGTCTGAAGGTTGTAGTTCGATTCTACAAAAGACACGACCCCGATAGACTATTTAACACACGACACTGTTACCAAACTTTCCCCTATGTATGGAGACTTTTAACGCGACCTGTATTAATCTCAACGGTTAATTAATATCTGCCCTGGGCATGGTGACGTATCGACAGAAACTTATTTAAATGGAAAGAAAAAGTCCTGATCAAATTCCACGAGGCTCGTGACACTTATTCAAGAATTAATGATACCCGCTTCGGTGGCTACTTGGTCAAACGCGCTACACTCGCAGTAGATTATACTGCCGATGAAGGGGAGATAGAGGTTCGAATCTCGTTCGGGTGTACTGAAGGTGGTGTTTTCCAAATAGGTTGTACACTCTTCCACCACGCAAATGCGGGTGTATTTTCTACGAATACAACCATCCTAATCCCTAAAACCGCTAGAGTAGTAAGTAAATAAACGTATAACCCTAATGGTAGTAAGATGAGGGGGTATAAAAAATACCTGTTTATAATATTAGTGAGATTAATCACGTGTCTGGGCTACATATATGTGTAGTTCAGTTTGTGGAAAGATCAGCCAATACTAATGTAGCGTTGTCCTGAGGACGACCGAATGTACTAATAGTACATCCTTTTCGTGGAGGCTCTTCCCATGTCCCGATGAGATGAGAGGATGATAGCAGTGAATAAAATGAGCTAAATCCAATGAAAATATTAACCTAACTTAAGTATAAGTAACCAAACCTTGGTGACCGTTATTCCCCCTTTCGAGAAAAAATCACCGGTTCCAGCTGGAAATTTGAGCCGGGACCTCCAGGTCAGCAGCCAGGGGCTTTGAGGTATATCACGAGGCCAGTTAGAACGTTTGATATTACCATGTGTAGAAAATCCAACTAAATAGATTATATCTACTGAACTGAAGCACTATCGCAGGGCTGGCGAAATTTTCCAACTAGTGTGCCACTTGAGGACTATTTAATTTTGAGCTAGTCTAGTGTGCCACTTGAGGACTAGTTAATTTTGAGCTAGTCTAGTGTGCCACTTGAGGACTATTTAATTTTGAGCTAGTCTAGTGTGCCACTTGAGGGCTAGTTAATTTTGAGCTAGTCTAGTGTGCCACTTGAGGGATAGTTCATTTTGAGCTAGTCTAGTGTGCCACTTGAGGGCTAGTTCATTTTGAGCTAGTCTAGTGTGCCACTTGAGGGCTAGTTAATTTTGAACTAGTCTAGTGTGCCACTTGAGGGCTAGTTCATTTTGAGTTCATTTTGAGCTAGTCTATTGTGCCACTTGAGGACTAGTTAATTTTGAGCTAGTCTAGTGTGCCACTTGAGGGCTAGTTAATTTTGAACTAGTCTAGTGTGCCACTTCTTATTCACATTTTTTTATGTGTTTAAATTTTTTTTAATGAATATTATGAAATGTAATGAATTAAATAAAATTGTAAATATTTTAATAATTCCTATATTTGAAAGATGGAACATTTATTAAATTTACAAAATTGAGTGTCCTATACAAAATTATTTTCAATAACTTAAAGTAAAGACATTGAAAGTAGCAACTTCATCCGATAATAAATGGTGCGTTGCACCACAAAGACTTTCTTCCGCTTTTATCTTAAGGTGCAGCAGAAGGGAGCGCGAGTAATTTTACGTTTTTATAGCAATAAATGTTTTTTTGCAAAAATAAATCAAATATTTCTCCAGTAGCAACTAGTAGCTGCACTTGCTGATATCATCAGATCTTGAATATCTGTCAAGGATGTCCTGGAATTTTGTCAAACCTTTTTCTCTTTATTTAAAAAGTTTTGACAAATTTCTAGGACATCCTTGACAGATATTCAAGATCTGTTGATATCAGCAAGTGTAGAAAACTAAACTATATGTTGCTACTGGAGAAATATTTGATTTATTTTGGCCAAAAAATTTCAATTTTATAAAAACTTCAAAAATACTTGTGATCCCTTCGACCGCACCTTAAAATATACATTTACTGAAAACTCGTAAAATCTGTGAAACGAAATAATAGATCTATACATTGTTGTAGAAACATTACACCAAAGATCATAAATGAAATAATATGCACTGTTGTTTACTCTATGGCATTAGGAACTAAGAACATACTAACAGAAAAATTGAGAAAAGAGAAACATCTTTGTCCGCCAAAGAACATAAGAATCAAATTAATTTTCAAAGACCTAAATTAAAAAGTATATTATATATTTGATTATAGCTCAGAAGCTATTGGTTTTATAAAAATATATTTCTAGTAAAAGATGTTTATCTTTAGTAGAACAACACCTTTGCATTGATAAGCTATTTTATACCTCAAGGGCTGTAGAGTAATAATCAAAATTCTACAATTTTCCCTATGTAAATTACCCTCAAATTCATTTTCATGAATAAATGAAAGCTGTGATCTTGTTTATAATGATAAACAGTGTCTAGATATGAAATCTAATCAAAATCATTAGAGCGAGTTTCGAGAAAATCAATTTTTTCTCTTTTTCCTTTCAGTAAAATACCCTTAAACTTAGGGATTGGATATCTAATTCCATATTCCTTATGTAAATCCCAGATACCAAGTTTTAACCCAATCGGTGAAATAATTTAGGCTCTGTCCCAACACGTGTGCCATGTATTTTCCCTACATTGTCCATTTATTTCAAACAAAAAAAGAGTTTTTCTATTTAAAAAAACTACAAAAATAGTGGCCTTAAAGCGCACGCATTCCCTTCCATCTCACCTTAAGCCCGGTACACAAGCCAAAATGTATTGTACAAGATTGTACTGTGTAAACAGTCAACACTCTACAACTTATGATTTTCACAACCTATTACATGCCAATATGGTATAGAGTTTGTTTTTTACTTTCTCTCTATCTTACAGGTAGAGAAAGTATGGTGATCGTCAAAAAAATCGAACTCGAGATTTTGATGAATCTTGACGTTTCATGACTCCCTGAATCCGAAAAATTGATTTTTGAATTTCCGTCTGTCTGTCTGTACCTCCAACTAGAGCATAAACTATTTTACCGATCGGGCTAAAACCTGGTATCTAGGGTTTTCATATGGTTGCCCCAAGGGGTTTTTGGAATTGGATATCAACCCCTAAAATTAAGGGTAGTTTACTGAAGGGCAAAAAGAGAAAAAGTCAATTTTCTCAAAATCGGCTCTAACGATTTTGATTAAAATTCGTATCTAGGCATTGATTAATATTATAAATAAACTGGATATTTTCATTTGCCCATGGAAATTACTTTTAGGGTACTTTATAGAAGTGGAAATTTCCGTATCTCCGCAACTATTTGAGATACTAAATAAACTATCATTGCAAAATTGTAGTACTATTAAAAATAAAAAACTTTTATACGAAACACATTTTTTAAAACCAATAGTTTCTGAGATATTGGCAAATATATTAATACAATTATATGAGCTTTAGTTGTAAAGATATACTACTTAAGTTCTAACGCAATAATTGTCCATTGCCATAGAGTAATTAAATATAATTCTCTCAAAAAGTTTATGCTATTTTTCCTTAAACCTCTTGAAATAAATGTTTGTACAACAATGATCTATCACCATTTTAGACTCAATAGTCAATATTTACATTTTTTAGTGGTCAAAATTTATAAATGGGGAATTTGATATCAATGCGCTGACCTGAAGATGTGCACCACTTAATAAAATGTCGATCGGAAGTCGAAATTTAATACTAAGTGTTGAACTTTGTGGACCCAATATTAATCTTTTTTATTGGTCCAAACATACAAATGAGGACATTAATTCTTTAAAAATAAAAATATAAAATTTAAATGCAGTTTATGCTTGGTTTTGCTAGTGTATAATATTTAGTTTAACATATATTACAAGTTATGAGCAAATATGTCCATTTTTAAACATTAGATCGAGAAAGTCCGTACGGGGTTCCGTACCATTTATTTTAATTTTATTTGATTCATCTAGCGTGCACTTTATGAACTAACTTATCAAATGAGCACAGGACTTATAAATTTTAATATAGAACAGTCACAACATCTATCCTCCTAAACGGCTTCGTGGTAAAGTGGTCAATGCACTTGGTTACGAACTTAGAACTCCCTGGCCTGATTCCCGGGCTGTACAACGGGTATTTGACAGAAAGGAAGAATTATCCCAACGGTCACCAGGGCTTTGTTAGGATTAAGTTAGGTTTAATATTATTACTGGCTCTACACCTTCATCATCACTATCACATCATCTCATTGTGGGTACGACCTGTTTACAACCTCCATAGGTGTACCCAGGGCAACCTTTTACAAACACAGGTGGTCAAATCATATACTAAATACATCCCGTTAAAAAGTCATAGGCCTACGGTAAAAAAAATCAATCTTCCTGCGACATTATAGCATTGGACCAGAACTTTCTTCACATTAAAAAAAATACTACCGGCTTCGGTGGCAACATAGTCTAAACCGTTACTTTAGTAAAATATTAGACTGTATATAACGGGGATATTAGAAATTGAATCCCGGTTACATGGACTGAGGGTGTTTTTTCCTGAATGGTTTTCCTTTATTCTACCACGTAAATGCTGGTACACTTATTCTAAATTCAACCTACCTCATCCTTGAATCATTAGCGTAATTAGTATAATATGCGTATAACCTGAACAGGTAGTAAGACAAGGTGCTACAAAAAAAAGTTTCTGTCAATTTATAACGTTGCCCAGGACAAAATATTATTATTATTAGCACCGCGTCTTACTACCCGTTCGGGTTATACGCACTTACGCTAATGTGCAATGGTAGGGTGATTGTGAGATGAAATGGAGGACCTACAGTTTTACGTGGAATCCGAACCACGGTGGAGACCTGGTATTCCTCACATTCACAAGTTGTGATTAATACACATCTTGTCAGAGGTGAAGGAAGGGTTTGGCAATCATATAAATCTGTGCCGGGACCGAGGACAAAATATTATTAATGAACTGTTGAGATTAATACAGGCTGAGTCAAAATTCTCCATTTAAGGGGACCGGGTTGTGAGACATTTTCCTATAATTCTAATGTTAATGTTGGTACAATATTCTCAGAAACTATGCAATATATTTTGAAGAAAAAAAATTTTTTTTTCATAAGTACCCTGTTATTGTTAAAGTGTGCTAAAATTATTTAAGTATGATTAATAGTTTGTTTATAAAAATATTTTGGGATTTATTATAAATAACAACATTTTATAGTTAATAATTAAATATTTACAGCATATTTATATTCCAATAAAGATAATTGTAGTACAAAGCTACAATAATACATTGATAAACATGAGTGCACAATTTTGGGTTTCTACCTCTTAGAGTTTTTTTAGTAAAGTGTACTTAAAGCCAAAAATAGTACATTTAGGGAAAAAGGCCTCTAAAGATGACAATTGGTTATGACATAGGTTAGAATTGTTCATTGTTGAACTACCATTTATGTTGATTATTTTTGATGTTTGAACAGTATATCTATTTCCCTTGAACTTATGTTTTATATTAAACTTATTAATTCTCCCCATGATTATTTCACTAGAACAATAAATAGGTAAATATTGTTTACTCAAATATTAACACTAAAAACAAAAACAATATGATATTAAATAATGGAATGAAATATACCATAGATAATCAAATCAAAGATGTAAAGGGAAATATAATGCAATTAATTAACTCTTTATTTCCACAATACCAAAATAATAAAAACAATTATCTTATTTGTAAGTACACAGAAAAGATGTAGCAGATGTGGTTGAGCTACTGTACATGTAATAAAGGTGTATGGGTAGATTCACAATTCCTTTAAATGAATTTTTAATTATAGGAAACATAATAAAAATATATGAAACTATTCATTTTAACGTTCAAAAAACTCTACTCTATTTAATAAGGCCAAAATATAAATTTCGAGTTTTTTCGAAAGTTTCAAGACCAGGTCCCCTTAAAGGTGAAAGTTTGGCAACGGTGTCGTGTGTGATGTGCCTATTGGGGGCGTGTCTTTTAATGAATTTAACTATAAACTTGCGACATTTTCCTGACCCAACCAGGAGAATTATCTCTTTACACTCCTTTTTTAGAGAAAGAATTTTCAGAACCGCAACTATTTAAAAAATATATATATATCCTACGTGTAAAGACTTTTAAATTATCCTGTACATCTATGAAAATAAAATAAACGTATCTACTGAAGCAATATTATTTTTACTGATCGAAAACGTTTTTTTCAATAAAAACTGCACAAATTTGGACCTTAAATTATGTTTTATTCCATAACACCTTAACACCTATCGAAGGATAAAAATACAAACTATGCCGTGTATAAAGAAATCCATTCATCAGGTTTGTTTACTTGCCACGGGGCTGGCTCGTTGCCATAGTGACAGTGTAAACAAATGAACAATTGACAGGAACAACCTAACATTTTACCTCACCTAACAACACTTTAGATAATGAGCATCAGGAAATGGAGAAGTATTGAATCGAACATAATTTTCTTCCAAAGGTCAACTCATTATAAACTTGTGTTTGTTCGATTCGCTCTTGTTATATTTGAATACATATTGCACTCCAGCTCATAACCGCATAAATAATCGATTTAATGTGATAGGCTCTGAGTTGTTAGAATAAGGGTTCAAACCCAAGCAAGTGCACTGGGATTAAATTCTTTTTCTTACCCACGATGTGTTTTTACTTTAGCAACGTATCTTACTACCCATTCGGGTTATGCACCAATGTATTAATTACTCTAATAGGTTAGGGATTAGAAAGGTTTAGTTTAGATTAGGTGTACCCACAATTGCGTAGAGAGAGAAATAGTGGGAAACAATTTAAGAAAAACCACCCTCAGTAATCCCGATCGGGATTGATCGATTTATTTATCATCCCTTCATCGGCAGTCTAGTCTATTGGGAGATTTGCGCCCTAGACCATGCGGTAAGCCAAGAGGATTTTTTAACCCTTCATATACACATGAGCTGATCCATTTAGTTAATATTCATCTCTTCATCTTGTTATTTTATATCTTATATTATATCATTCACATTCAGTCATTTCATCGCGTCTTTAATCCTTATTCAGATTATCCGTTTTAAACAATACTAATGATAGAATAAGAAAACAAGGATTAAGAAGAATGAGAAACAATTTAGGAAAATACATTGTCATTACATACACCCAGTATTTGAACCCCAACCTTCTCATTACTGGCAAAAACCGACCAAACGAAATTGATTTCTTTGTCCGCGTGACTAATAACGTTGGTAACAAAACACTAAAACGGCACTAATGAATTGATAAACTGTAATCTGACACTTCAAGACGTTCACTGGTGGTTATATAGTCAAAGTTGTCAGGATTTCACTATTTTATACTCCCCATGACGATATAGTCAGGGTTCAAATCTAAGTTCGGCAAATTGGAGAGGGGGTGGGTTTTTCCCATTTTGATTTATCACAGTGATTTTACCATCCCCTCTCCACTTTAATGCTGGTGTATAACATATAAACCCCCTTATCTGACCCTCACCCTTATATTATGCCGTTAATAGCACTTAGGTTAGAAGGTAAATTACAATAATTATTATCCTAAACGATCTTGTCAAGAGCTGAAGCCGCACTTATATAATTATGTCATATTTAATTTCTAACCAATCTTACTAGATTTTAACACTTATATGAACACAAACAAATGCTACTACCCACGTTCTTAAGGTTAGAATAGTGAAAATCTTTTAATCAAGGGAGGTAAATATGTATTTTAAAACTCGCATAAACTTAGATAATTTTTCTTTTATGTAATTAGTCATATTTTAATAAAATATAAGCCTTCATCACATATTATTTTTCTGATACTTTCAAAGGATCTCAATATAAAATCCAGCAATATATTTTTTTCTGTTCATTCATTAATCAATCACACACCGCACGTGAATCATACCAACAGAACCAGCGAGTCTTTCTACATTTGAGAAAACAGTCGTGTGTTTCTCCAAAAGGTAGCGCTAACAGCTAAGAACATTTTCCAATATAGTTTGGTTTGGTCAGGACACATAATATATTTGATGAAGATTTATTTTCCCATCATCCACGACCTACTACTCGTCAAGGCTATCCTTATATTTACTCAAAGGGGAAAAGTATGAAGAAGATAGAGATTAGAGGATATACAGCTAGCTTTCATTGAAGGAGAGTGGAGCACATCATATAGCTATATTCGTCGCTTACAAACCAGACTTGATGAGATTTATGTTTAGACTCCTTCCTCACCCCCTTCCATGCAGCTATAATTAATTTTTTATTTATTTATTCAGTGTTTACAGGCCTGGTATCTTACAAACTTTAAATCCGGGCAGTTTTTCCACATAACTTTGACTTTACTTTTACATATTACAATATTAATTTCCTTTTTAACATTACAACACAGATTTTGGCTCTTAATTTAATTGAAATGCAACTACCCATAGTTCCATTTGGTCCGCCCCGGGTATATTACACCCCTGGTACCCTCCCTAGCTGGGCCCTCCACAGTGCCCGGGATTTCACTCCCGAGTCCGCCAAGCGCCCAGAAGAGGTGGGTATCCCCATATCCACTACCTGTGGAGGCGCCCTATCGGAGTTGGTGCCCCGCCTACTTTCTACCCACCACACTTCCTTCCACCCTTGGAAGTTGCATTTCCTAATCTACCCCCTACATAGTTCCCCCGTCCCTAATTATCTATTTTAACTACTAACTAAGATAAACTAAACTCAACTATTCTATTCCCATTTCTGCCGGGGAACTACATCACCCCGATGGTACCAGAGGGCTGCAGGGCAGCCGCCTTTCTCCATCTTGACTCTGAGGGCCCATCAACCACAATCCACCTCTCTTGTTTCGAAGGTGGTGGGTCATACGATGCAGGGAACCCCTCAGAGTTTATATTTACTCCACTAACATTTGTTCATACGACTGGAAAACTGTCCTTAGGATCACAAGGGCATTCCCTGTGTTTCTCCAGACATTCAGGCGTACTGGAATCCAGTTCCCAGGGCTCGTGCTTGCTTCTCCCGGCACCTACATTTTTTTTTATCCCGGCAAGGATTGTTACATCTTATCCCCCTTTAACAAATAACAATCCTTTTTTTTTTCTCTACTCACTCCCCGCTGAGACCGCACTAGTGTCAGTGTCAGTCCCGGTCTCCGTGTCGCTTTCACCTTCTTCGTCATTGTCATTGTCAACGTCCCATCTTATTCGTCCCTGTGCCTCTTTGAGTCTATTTATGTAAGCAGTCTTTGCTCTATCTGACGCTTCCTGTGCAATCTGGTCTAAGAAATTCCAGTAGATTGGGTCCCTCAGTACTTCGCCTACTAATCTTCCCTGGATCTCTCTCTGGTAGTTCCTTCTTGCTTCTAGCGTAAGGACGCACTCGAGCACCACATGTTCTGGGGTTCCCTCATCACCACATTCATAATTCCCCGACTCTATTAGTCCCAGTTTCCTTAGATATACTAGGTACGGTCCCTTCCCCGTGATGAAGTGGACAAGACCCCAAGATGGCTGGAGGTGTTTATTCTCCAGTCTCTCAACCCCATTAGGGAGCAATTGATAAGTCCTCCTATCTGTCCCACTTCTCTCCCAGCATCTCTGCCACTCCTCCAACAGGCTTATTTCCACCTCTCCAGATGTTGTCACATTGGGTGTGGTGAGGAGTCTTATCTTCTCAATGTTTATCTTTTTTATCCAGTACGCTAAAAATTTCTTCCTTATAAGGAGGTCCAACGGCCATACACCTAGGGCCACACTCATTGCATCTGTTGCTACAATCCGGTAGGCTCCCGTCAGCTTCAGTAAGATGTTCCTCTGTAGACCTTGAATCACCTTAGCCGGAACGACATTGGTTAGTTTGTGAGCCCAGATGCACGCCCCATAGCTCACAATGGAGAGAAGGATCGTCTGATGGTATGTCCCTATTATCCACATAGACAGATAAAACCGCCTCTGTCCCATGCTTATAATTTTGTTCATCACTGAGAGAGTTTTCCCCACCACTTCCTCCATGTGCACCGTGCAGTTTCTGTTCTCATCTAGGGTAATTCCTAGGTATCTGACCGTATGGCCTCTTCTTATAGATTTCCTACCTAGCTCTATAATCGGATCCCTAGCCAGTCTACCCTTAAACAGCATGTAGGTCGTCTTCGCCGGTGCCATTTTTAACTTGACACTTTTACACCCGGTGTCAAGTTCTTCAAGCACCTGGCTACTTTTCCCCTCTAAGTTCCTTCTGGATTACCCTTCTATTACTATTAGAAGGTCGTCTGCGAAGGCGACCACACCCTGCGTCTCTGGCATCCCCTCCAACAAGTACAACACTGGTTCCAGGCTGACAGCCTAAAAAATCGGTCCACATACCGATCTTTGGGGACATCCCTTCGTCAGTAGCTTCTGAACCCTATTTCATGGACATCTCAGCGTGGAGTATCTGTCACGACAGTAGTCCTTAAGACTCCTATACAGCTGTACCAGACACTGAATCTCTCTTAATTTGTCAAACATCGCCGGCCACCAGAGGTTGTCAAAAGCGCCTGAGATGTCCACAAATATTCCTACGACTTATTTACCGGTTGCCGAGTTAATCAGTTCCATTGCTCTACAGATTGCGTCCGCTGTTGACCTGCCTCTTCAGAAGCCATACTGCTGCTGATGCATGCCCATGACGATTCTGTGCCTCAGTAATCTTTCACACAATATCTTCTCCTGCAACTTCCCTGCTGTGTTCAACAAGCAGATGGGTCTGTATGACTTCGGAATCAGCGGGTCTTTATCCTCCCCATTGCTTAGCACGATCACCTCGCTCTGCTTCCAGATGTTTGTGATTCTGCCTTGAGCGATTCATTCGTTTAGCAGCCCTGCAAGGAAAGGAGGCAATAAGGTCAGCCGTCTTCTCCAGCACCTTGATCTGTATCCCGTCTGGTCCAGGCGCCTTTTTCTTACCCATCAGAGCAATGTTCCTGATTACCTCCTCTTGACTAACAGGTTCCAACTCTTCCTCGTTTACATACTCATCATTCTCCATCCTATCCCTAAACCTTCGGTGCTCTTCAGTATCTTCTGTCATCTTATCATTTGGCAGCAAAGTCTCCATTATAATAACCGCAGATTCCTCCCAGCTGGTCGTGGAGCTTCCATCATTCTTAGATAGCGTGGTTATCATGGCTGGTGGGCGTAAATTCCCGGAGGCTATCTTGAATGGCACCCCCAAGGTCCCCTCTGTAGCTCCTCCTGAACATACTTCTCTCAACTTTTCCTCGTCTCCTGAAACAGCCCATCCTCAAACTCTCTCTTCCTCTCCCTGTAGATATTTAACAGCACCACCCGACCAGCCGGGTCTCAACACCTCTGATATCTCCTACGCGTTCTCCTTGCCCTTGTATGGAGACTCTGCAGTCTGTCATTCCAGGTCTTATTACCAACCTTGGTATCACCTTTCACCACAGGTATTGACTTTCTCATTAGATCCAGCAGATCCCACGTCAGCTGTTTGGCCTTCGTGTTGACATTGTCGCCTTGTGCCACTGGGCTGGACAGTATCAGTTCACCCCTCAGCTTCTTCCAATTAGCTTTGCTCATGTTGTATCTCCTTCTTTTCCCTTGCCCATTTCCATCCACCAGCCTCCCCGCGGCAAAGTCAAAGACGATCAAGAAGCCCCAGCTCTCCCTTGATATATAGGGGGATTATTCGGCTTGTTTGCAACCTCAAGCCCATGACCATAGATTAACTCCTCCAAAGCACGACCCCTTCTATCTCTCCCAATCACCCTATGACTATGCCACATGGGAGACTTAGCATTAGCATTAGCGGTAATTATGAGTGGCACACCTGTGTAGGTCCTACATATTATCTCCAGCTGGTCAAGATATGGCTCAATTGGATGCCTAAATTGAAAATATAGGCTTGCCACTATACACCTGCCAGTGCTAGTTCCCAGTTCTACGCATGTTACCCATTGGTTACAGAGCTGTTCAATCTTAGTTGTGGCGATTTCCTTGTTAAATACCACTATTGCGCTCATGGGAGCTTCACCACTAATAACAATTCTAGTGACCACCGGCATATGGGGAACTTTCCCTATCAAGGTATAGGGTTCCTGAAGACACACAACATCGAGTCCCATCTCCTCAGAATCTTGCGGACTTCATGCAACACGGTCACGCTCCTAATTACATTAATCTGTCCTATTCTAATGGTGTTATCCCTAATTACGGATAGTATGTGTGCGCGTAGCACGCTGGCCATGCCACGCTGGGGTTAAACGTCTTGCGACCGTGTGCCATCACAAATTGCCTATACGTATTCTCCAAATTAAAAGTTTCCTCTCTCCTCTTGAAAACCTTATCAATTAGTCTCCGCAAGCTGTCCACGTCCGTTGGTAGATTCATAGATCTTATTTGAATTCTATCCAACTACTCGGGAGAGGTAAAAGTGATACTGTCCCTCTTTACATGACCCAGTCTCATCACGTGCCTCAGCGCCATGTGTAGCACTCTCTCTTCTTCTAGCCTGGATAACTGCATCATCTCCTCAAGGGTTCCGTACGCCTGAGAGGGTACATCCCCCTCTCCTTTCAGCTGCCCTTCCACCTCCATCTCCACTTCTGCAGTCTGGCTCCCCCTGCTGTTTGTGTTGTGGTCCATGCCCTTTTCTTTCTTTTTCTTGCCATATACAAATCCCGAGAGCTTCCAATTTTGTTTGGGTTTCGCCCCCAGATCTGTTTTTCCGCAAGTCCCCCCTTCAGCTTTCTCTTGCATCCCCTCCTCCTTTTCTTCGCACCTGACTCCATTGGTGGTTTCCACCCATTCCCTATTCATGCCCTCAAATATAATACATATGTTCTTAGCCACCTGCGAATTTATTACCGCACTGTGCATTTGTGAGATCAGGGTGGAGGATGTCGCTGCCGAGTCCCCAGTTGATGCAAACTTCCCATTCCAAAATTCGTTGCCAGGCCAACTGTTTCCATCCCATGCATACGTATTAACTAGGTAATATTCCCCCTCCCCGAAGATCTCATAGGAAGCTCGCTGAGTCGATATTACCCGTATACCCGTATCCGCTAGAATCTCCTTCCGATCCTCAAAGTACTCAATAAGCCCATCCATCCACAGCAGCTCTAGCACCGCAACAGCACCCTCACCTGTACCGTACTTCTCATAGGCATCAAGTAGGCATTCCCTTATTTCTCATTCTGGTGTCTCAAGCCATTCCAGACTCCCAGACCAAATCCCACGATTTGTACACGTAACTTTTGTGAGACCTCTTCCAAGATCCTGTACGCCTCGAAGAATAACATCTCCAAAATAATCATTATCCTTTATATATATAAAGGATAATGATTATTTTGGAGATGTATATATATGTATATATATGTATATATATATATACTCATAGATCCCAGTCCCATACCTGGTTGGAAATGTCTTCCCCCCTCTTCTGTACCATTTCCAAAGTAGTCCCTAATAAATTTTGTTACTGGATCATCTCTTGGATTAGGGCTCATGTACAACCTATCTCCGCACCTCTCATGCCTCAGGTTTGGCCCTACCAGACCTATGATGGACCCTCTACTAACTACATCCTTCACGACTGGTTTGCGTAGTTATATCTTTCTCCTCTGTTAACAAAACACGTAGTCGATGAAACCCCGATGAGTCTGGGCGCGACTATCTCATAGTCTCTAAGATAAGAAACACTATCATCCCGACCCGCCGCAACCTTGCTATAACCACACCACTTATATCTAGAGGAGGTACAGTAGTATTAATTCGCTCCGTAGTTGTACTTATATCTTCGCGTGAGAAGCCTACAAATGAAACCTTTCACAGTCATTTGCTGGTAGTATGCCCTAGTAACCTCAGGTCCATTAGAGGCCAAAAATTTGAGAAGTGAAGCCATAAACTCGTACGTCCATTTGTGAACCATTGTACGCAAAGATTTTATATGTTCCTCGGCATCCTCAAATTTCATTCCCCCTCTCTCAACCATGCACCCCATATCCACCGATGGTAGTGGGATAACATGCTGCTTCAGTCTCTTCCAAAATTCCTTGCAAGTTCTTTCCCCTCCTCGCCGCTCTGTGTTCCCCAGAGTCTCTTCTCTTGTCCTAGGTTTGTTCTCAACCAGGTTCTGCCAGCTATATGTTTGCACCCTTTCCTTCTCCCCCTCCCCATCTTGATTAACCTTTACAGATCCAAGCACCATTTTCGCTGTCATCCTTTCTCTATGTGCTGCCGCCCTGTTCATATTCCTTGCACGTTTGGACGGAGGTATCCTCGTTCTACTCTCCGTCCTGTCATTCTTCGAGCCAGTCCGGTACACGTCTAGTCTAGTCGCTATCAGTCTAAGTAGTTCAACAATCTCATTTAGTATCTCAGTAACCATACTCTGTTCTTTCCATTTGTCTCCTCAGTAATAGCTGATGTGTCGGACAGTCTCTTGAGTTGGGTTTCTTACACTTTTCACTGCGTTTCCTTGTTTTGCATGGAATACATATCTCCTCTCTATTTTTACATTCCCTTGCCTTGTGGCCCTCCTTGCTACACCTTCCACAAACCTTCTCCTTACTTTTACAGTGAGCCATAACATGACTAAGATCCCTACATCTATAACACCTAGTGATCACCGTATAGTCCTTAATGGACACTGTGCTAAAGGAAACATAAACCCTACAGCTCAAAAGCAAGTTCCTCATCTTCGGAGATACTTCCACTACATTATTTACTACCCACCTGTACCTTGCCCGTGTTTTTAATCGGGGCTTGAACCCCTCCTCAAACTCCTCTCTTGATACCTTCCCACTCATGTTCTGTTCATACGTCATTCTGGTAAGCTCCCCCGTTGTTAGTTCCCTATCCACGTCGTAAAATATTACTATCGGTCATCTTCTCTTGGGCTCTTCACAGGCCATCGTCTTTGCAATCTCCTGGATCTCTATAATTTTTTTAGCGTCCTCATCCGAGTTTGTCTCCACTATGAGTTTGGCCCCAGCAGGTCGTATGGACCGTATCCTAATCTGATCCTTTGCCAGATCAATATTCCCCATTAAGGTATTCCTCATATGATCCGTGCTTTCCCCCTGCAGGGAAGACACAAACACCGCCCTGTAACTGGGTTTCACCTGTGCTAATTAAATATACAACGTCTGCTAAATGAAACAGCAAAGGGTGATGAGCCTTTGACTTCTTTTCTTACAAACTCACCCTCCCTTTAAACACCCTGCACTCTTCCTTAAGGTGGGTGTGTAGGCCAGGGGACGTGAGTTAAGGTAAGTATTTTTGCATACTATTTTTTTTATATCAAAACATGTTTTGAGTCAAAATAAATCAAATAATTCTACAGTATAAGCATAGAGTTTAATTTTATTCACAAGGTGATTTCAACATTTCTTGAATACCTGCTAAGGGCGTCCTGGAATTTAACGACAACTTTTTTTCTTTATTTAAAATATTTCTCACATTTCACTGTGCTCACGATATATATTCAACAACCGTTGATATCACCATATATAGAAAGTTAAACTATACGTTTGGAATGGAATAAAATTTTAATTATTTTTACCAAAAAGAGTTTTGATTCAAAAACTGAAAAAAGACTGACCTTTTCTCGCGTTCCTTAAATTCCCACCTCAAGGAAGGTAGCGGGGTGAATGCGGGGAGTTTGTTAGAAACGAAACCCAATGTTCAGCCCATTAGGGGCTACAGAAATATATGCATATCTTTACCGTATACATGATTAAAGAGATTGAAACAATGGAACTGGAGCTAAATTCCTCATTTAACCTAAAAATAAATAACTGGCAGCATTGGGATTTACCTGCGTCGGTGGCGTAGTTAACTAATATGCTTGTTTAGGGTTGAGCTAGACTTCTGAGGACGGGGAGATCGAGGTTCAAATCTCAATCGGGTGAACTGGAGTTGGGTTTTCCTAAGTGGTTTTCCACTCTCCCTCTACACAAATGTGGGTTCACTTCCTCTAAATTCATCCTTACCCATTACTAATCGACTAGGGTAATTATTACTTAATCGTATAACCTGAATGAGTAGTAATACGTGGTGTTATAATTTAATTTAATTTTAATTTAAAACATTGGGATTTCCCACTTTCCCTAGTTATGAGTTTGAGGATCAGGCTGTTCTGCCTAATCTAATGTTAGGTAGGTATAGTTTATAAGTCACTTGCTGATAAAATCAACCATTTCTCAAAGTGTATGTTAAATACTTCTAGTTAAGTTTCTATTTAATATGTTTGCCAAGACGTGTCCTTATAGTGGTTGCAATAAGATAGTATTTAGCTATCAGTCAATTACAAAATTAGTTCAAGTTTCTTTCATTTATACATAATATTTTTCTGCATCTGTTATTAGTTTGATAGTACATTCTGTCGATATCGATAGAAAAATGTTTTATTAAATTTTTGTTTTATCCTGCTTTTTTTCTTTTTGTTCCGTTCAGTTGAGTACGCCTCTCGGTCATTCTACATATCACTTCCCTCCGTTCAATTCTGTTCCTCGTAGCTTATTTCAACTAGGACATTTTACCTGCTTATGAGGCCACATAGTCTAAAGCATCACTCTTGCATTAGAATAGACTGCCGATAGCAAGGACATGATGGTTCGAATCCCAGACAGGTGTACTGAGTTTTTCAAAATAGTTTCCCACTCTCCCTCTACGCAAACGCAGGTACACTTCCTCTAAATTCAACCTTCCACATCCATAAGCCATTAGCGTAGCTAGTACATGTGCGTGTAACCTGAACAGGTAGTAAGACGCAGTGCTAAAAAAAATCCAGTCATAGAATGTTTATGCTAGTGTCCTTGAAGGCATCCAACCAACATATTTGTGGTCCTAACACTGTTATATAATATGTCTACGTGTGTGTGTGTGTGTGTGTGTGTGTGTGTGTGTAACAACCACACCAACCCGTTTGGATTTGGTTGCCACACTGATGTGTCTGCTTTTCCAGATTTTATTGATATTGTTCGTCGCGCTCCTACCAAGTACCAGCCGCTGTTTGATCTCAGAGGTGAATTTATCTCCACGTTCAATTTTGAAGCCAAGGACGATGACATTTTCGATCATCTCAAATTCCTCATTTTTAATCTTGATGCGACGACCTCGGTTGTCCTGGGATAAAAGTGTTCACCTCAGAGTTCAAACCCAGCTGGGGTCGACAGATTTTTCCTTGAGTGATAAAAATCCGTAGCACAACTTCCTTCGGAGGGGAAATAAAGCTGTTGGTCTCATGTTGATTGTGGCATGTAGAAGAGCCCGGGAAGATATATGAAAATACCTTTCCAGGCAAAATTGGTAGGTCCTTTCACGCTCAACCATAGAAATTCGGTGTGTAAGGCAGCGGGAAACCACCACACATTTTGTGAACCCCCTAGTACATGGGATTTCTACCAGATGGTGCGGGTGGTACTAACCAATAGAAGGACTGGGTGCATGCCCAGCACCGTAAGGATAGAGATCATATCAAGCCAACCTTCGGATTGTTGACTTAAGGTGGGGTGCTAGTGAGCGCGAGTTTAGTTTTCTGCACATGATAAGCTCAACAATTCTTGAATATATGTCAAGGGTTTTTTGGAATTTAATGACAACATTTTCTCTTTATTTAAAATGTTTGTCATCAAATGCAGCTATGCTCATGACAGATATTCAACAACTGTTGAGACTAGCATGTGCAGAAAACTAAACTCTATGTTTCTATAAAAGAAATATTTGATTTATTTGGCCAAAAAATGTTTATGCTATAAAAACCGCAAAATTAATGCACTAAACTGGCGCTCACTAGCACCCCACCTTAAGAATAAGAATCTCAATGCTACCAATATTAATTTCTTGCTGTCATTATGATCTTTTTCTTCTTGATATTTTAAAACAATCCAACGCTCTCAATTTTCTCAATTGTTCAAGGAAGGTCCTTATTGCTTTCTGCCAACATGCAAGGTAGTATCATCAGCATACGTGAGGTTGTTTATATTTCTGACGTCTATTTTCACACCAATACTTGAATCATCCAGACCAGCCTTTCTCATAACAGCTTCCGTATGAATTTTGAACGTATATATGTATTTATACATACACATATATAAATATATAAGGATTCAAAATGTCTGTGCTGGTGGAAAAGATCTATGCCCTTTCCTATGATGAGCTAGTCTGTAAGTTGTAGACTGATTTTTTTCTCCACGTCTTACTATCCGTTCATACATATTACATTTACATTAATAGCATCCATTTTGTAGGTATGAGGAAGCTAGGATTTTAAGGAAATGTATCGGCATTTGTGTGGAAGGAGAGTGGGAAAGTAATTAGAACTAGGAAAGAATACATTCAATACAATCAACCTGGATTCTAACAGTTTTCGGCAGTCTAGCCTATTGAAAGGCTGACACCCTAGTACACGTGGCCACTGAAGAGGTTTGGGCTGATATAGCCCTGAGTTTAGAAAATAAGCTTCTTATTATTATAAATACCACCAGGGGCCCACAGGGGCTCGGACCCATCAACACTTTATAAACAACAACAACAACATATTTTTTCTTTCTTTTTATTTTGTAACATATTTAGTAAAAAACGTTAATATTAAGTGGAGCACCATTCTCTACACAATGAATTATTCGATTGGTTATACAGTATTCCAGTCCCAAGAGGATTCATTACTCACTCCAATCGTCACGCGACTGTGCAGGCACCCGAGACTCAAATGACTAATAATGGAGAAGCTGAAAGGAGCAACAAGTCCCGTCATCCAGTGGGAGATATCTCTCAAAGCCATTCCACTCCGAGCAAAACCGCAGCTTATGGGGCTAATAATATCAGCGAGCCCGCCATTTGATAAAGATAGTATCTGTTTAGTTTTAGCTTGTATTTAGTGTGTGTTAAAGACCCAATAAGTAAGGTGACGAGTGAAAGTGATTAATTAAAATGAATAAAGTAGATTCATTATTTTTAAAAAAACTCAGTCTTTTCGATAAAACTGCAAGAAAAACTTGAAATTAAACGGTTAGGAGTACATCAGCCTAGTGATTTTACATTTATGCAGATGGATGGTAAGACAAAAATATTTCTAATTTGTGGTTTGGTAAACAGTAACTATGGCTATCTATGAGTGAAGAAAAACAGAGCTTATTTTTTAACCATTTATTATTTGGTGGTGAGGGGCTGTAGACAGCGGTAGGTTGTTAGGATCATAAACATTTAAGTAAAAGAATTAAAAAACATGAGGAATGTGCCATTAATTTAGAGAATGTATCTAGAAAAATATTTGAAACCGTAAATAAATAGTGTTTTCCCTTGGTACATTTAATTCAAAACCTCTATTATTTTATTGTTTCTGTTTGTAGATTTTTTTTAGTGATTTATCATTCTAGTGATTTTTAAAAATAAGAAAACTTAAATGAACAGATGGTGAGGAAAAATCATTACTGGTAAGCTTTGACCTGGCCCCACCAAAAATAAATATCACACTCCGCCACTGGATACCACATATGCTTAGCCTTTGTCCCTTCAACAGACACGACAAACGTTTCCAACAGGAACTAAAATTACATCACGAACAGTAGCGTCTCGTGACCAAAATTCTTAGGCAAGCTTGGAAGGGGTATTGTACAATGTACAATATACAAGGGAAATTGTACAATATCTTGGTCACATGGATTGCATACCAATTTTAGCCAATGACTGTTCACACGGCATTTGTGATTGCATACAATATTAGGAAAAACATGGCATTTTTGCCCTTTTTATGGAAAAATAATTATTGAATGATTTGGAAAATATTGCTATTTAATGTAAATAATTTCTTAATCATTCCTAAATACTATGAAAATAAAAACGACTTTTTTACTCTATTTTTTAATATTTTCTTAAAACAGTTGAAAACCTTTATATTTGGTGTCTAACCCCCTTCAATTATAATTATTTGTTTGTTTTCAAGTATTTAGCTGTGTTTCTTACAATCACTCTTTTTTTTAAGTAACTGTCTATCAGACGAAGTTTTCATGCTTACAAATCAAAAGTTGTACAAGAAAAGTTGCTGATATAGGACGCGTTCTATTTCCTGAAATTGTATACAATAATTTGTGCAAAGCAGATCTTGTACAAGTTTTGGTGTTCACACGACGCTATTTTCAGGCTGCAACGTCTTGTACATCTTTATGTACAAGAAGTTATGTCATGTGTACCGGACTTAAAGATGTGTAGGCATGGGGTCAGTACCTTGACAATAATATATTAATTTCCTCTTTCATGCTATACCATCCCACTCTGTTCTGGAAGGGGAATAGAGGGGTAGTGATTTCGGTTCTAGTCGTCACCTTTCGGGTAAGAGAAGTCGTAGCTCGGCTGCTTGCATTTTTACCTAGCATCCACAGCACTTCCCCTTATTTCCCCTCCAAAATCTATGACGTCACAAATAAGAATACAGTAGCTATAGAAATGGGATGAAAGTCGGACAAATACCGACTTTCAACCACCATTAGATGGACTAGTGCACGTCTTGCATGCATGTTATACGACCACTGCCATGTATGAGATTTTTTTTTTCAAACCCACTGATGCTTGAATTACATTTAAATGATTTACAGGCAAAAATAAAAAAAGTTTGCAAATATAAAATAAAATAATTACATATCTTCAATCAAAGGCAAGCAGTGCTTGCGTTGCTTGCCCCAACGCGACGCCACTGATCACGAAGGTCCTTTGAACTATTTGGGGAACGCATACACCTGGGGGTACGTGAATACATATTAAGGGGTTAGTAAAATTTAAAATATAATTTAAAAATTATTATTTAATACATTACTTTGGAGGTAATTTATTTTTTCAGATGTAGATTATAGAATAAGTATAATCTTATATAATTTTCAGTGCTGGCCTGTCATAGGCCTCACGACTGTTGGCGAGCACTATAATAAAGGAAATTATTTTTATTATTATAACTATTACTATCCCTGCCCGGGTATATCATGTCAGCAAGGTTGTTACGTGAACTATCATGGCTACGCTTGCACATCACCTCCCATTGTGTGGTTTGTTGCGGTACGAGTCAAAGAAATGTCTGTCACCCGTTTAACGAAACCTTGGGACAGTATACCGCACCTCAATAAACCGGTTAAACAAGCTCACAGAAACTTGATATTATTCTTACCAGCATCTTTAGGTACGTGGGAGTGAACTTGATGCTCGTCTTATCTGGTTCGTTGCTGACTGGGAGGTCGAGACTCGAGTCCTGGCTTAGTGGGTTTTTTTCTAAATGATCTTACACATAAATAGGGGTAGTTTTCTTCATCCCTAACCCTCTTCAATATATTATTTATATAATATATGTATGTATAATATATATATATAACCCAATTAAACAATATCTAGAGGTCCCTAAAGCCTCCACCAATTGAAAACTATTTTACAATCTGGGAATGGAAGTATTGTTGTTCTTACTTGGTGACAATATCTACTGTGGTGTTGTGTAGCTTTGGAAACTCCTTAAAATGCATATATTATTTTAAATCTATTAAAGATGTACTTTATGAATTTGATCAAAACATTTACTACCAACTAAACGTTTGATTGTGAATCATACAAAATTATAAAAAGATGCCATGAAACAACATGCATTGCATGCTCCTCGCAATTGTTACTCCTGACCGTTAGGGGGTGGTTAGGGGACTATGGGGGCTGGTATACCACCAATTCTAGTTCTTAAATGACACAATTCACTCTGCATTATGTAGGATGGGACCAAAACAATTAGACGATCAGTAACTTGAAAATTAACACTTTAATTGAAAAGTAAATAATCACCAGCTAAATAAAAGCAAACTACTTACTAAACTTTTTCACTTTTTGAAGATAATGTCACTCAGGTGATCTCCAACGGACGTCAGACAAACCTCAGCACGTTGTCCATCACTTTCCTTAGCATGGATCGTCTAAGTGTTTACACCCCACACTGTATTATCAAAATGTTCGTGGACTTAGAACCAAAGTTAGTGTGCGGATTTTCAATAATTCACTAGCTAATTTTTTTAATTATTATTTTCAGCCTCCCGTAAATTAATTATATGAGTTTATTTTACTAAGAAACCCTTTTAATGGATATTCGTGGGTTGTGTGTAATGGCCGCCTTGGCAGCATGCTCGTTTTAATTTCTGTTATCCGGGGATATTAAATATTTAAGGTGGTTCCCTGGTAGCTTACATCTTTGGGGAAAAATATTTTAAATTTAATATTATATTAATCTTTGCATTGTTTTATTACGTACCTGTTTTGTAAGCATTTCCTTCGTTTAATTTTCACCCGGCTTATTTTAAATTATTACCAACTTCTTTCGTGGGATCCATCTTGCTTAGTTAAGTATTTTTTGAGTCCGCCACAGGAGCGTGCTACTAAAGGACCGGTTACACGGAGCGTGCTACTAAAAGACCGGTTACACGGAGCGTGCTACTAAAGGACCGGCTACACGGAGCGTGCTACTAAAGGACCGGTTACACGGCGCGTGCTACTAAAGGACCGGCTACACGGAGCGTGCTACTAAAGGACCGACTACACGGAGCCGCACAACACCACATTTTCTAACAATTTTTATATTCTTTATAGACTGAGTTCTATTACAAATTAAGTTAGCTATTAATTACGAAGAATAAAGTTTTAAGTTAGCTAATAATTAAGAATAAGTATGTTTGTTGTTCAATAAGTTGTTGTGTATAATATTGTTTATCTTGTACGTAATGTTGTAAACAATGACTACAGCGTCACACGTGCAACGGCTGTGAAAGAAATGCCTAGTTTCATCATAAAAACAAAGTTCGGAAGCTCCCGAACATTTATTTCCGGTGGTAGGTGAATACACGGTCCGCACCGCACCGCAAGATTACGGAGCAATGCTCTCTCGACGATTCGTTTGCGCCAGTGCGGTGCGGTGTGGACTGTGTAGCCACTTGTATTTAAAAACATGGAGAGCATTCCACAGGGAAAATGCGGTGCGGGGCGGCTCCGTGTAACCGGAGC
>CABFWO010003310.1:68680-90984 GCA_902155825.1 Timema genevievae
TTTCTGACGTGGAGGAGAGCCAGAATTTTTTTTTTAATTGTTTCAGGAATTAGAATAATTTTTTGTTAATTCTTAGAGTTGCTTCATCTTTTGTTATTTGGTTATACAAGGTCAATTTGTAAAAATTCAATATTTTTGAGGGAATCCTGTCGCCAATTTCGGTCAACCTTGGCGAGATTCTGGAAAGATGCGTGGTAAAGTAGCCAAGGCCGGGATATTCCTGAGAAAAGAAAGGTATCGGGGTGAAAGTGACGGAGGTGAACGGAGGTTCCGTAGTGCGGCTTCGATAAAAAAATTGGAGAAGACTCTTTGAGTTGTGAAGCCGTTCATAGGAACTAACACCACATAAAGTCAGGGTGTACCCTGTGTGTTCATCAGCTACAGACGAGGAACAATTTCTATCTACCATAATCCTTTGGGGCTATGGCCCTTTTGCAATGCAGGACGCCTCGGTGACGCATTTATATGATGAGCCGCGTCCCATCTCTGGGGATAACTATATTTCCAAGCTTTTTCCTGGACCTCATTATTTTCGGTGCGATTTTTCAAGAGCCCCCATAAATGAAAATCACTAATAAAAACTATCTAGATTGTTTACTGCCCAGTAAGAGTACCGGGAAACCCGAAACCTTTTGAAACTGAGTTGTGGTGCGGATCATTTTTTAATGTGTATTTTTTTGGTCACTTAATTCGATCTATAACCATAAAGCCATTCTTCTATCAATCGGTATAAACGAGAGTAATACTGTATAGTAATATTGTAATTTGTCGGGTCGGGTAGGGAACCTAACTTGAAATATTGTATTTATTTACTATTTTATTTATTCAGCAACGAGTCTTACTACCCGTTCGGATTATGGGCTAAAGTACTAACTACGCTAATAGGTTAGGAATTGAGAAGGTTTAATTTGAGAAAGTGAACCCGCATTTGCGTAGAGGGAGAGTGGAAAACCATTTAGGAAATACCACCCCCAGTTCACCCGACCGAGATTCGAACCTCAATCTCCCCGTCCTCGGCAGTTTAGCTCAACACAAAAATAGCGCGTTATTTAACTAAGCCACCGTGGTGGGTTAAATACTGTATAAGTAAACATAGTAAATAAATAATTTTATTTTTGGGTCATCTCCAGTGTATTATAATTTATTTTAGTACATTTTTTTGTTTACATAGTCAAACAATGATAATTTTGGAGGGTGTAGTATATTTTCTTGTGCTCTACCACTCAAGCCTTGTTGAGGTATGTATGGATGTAACGGGAGATGGGTGGATTGGGACAACTCACTTCACGGGTTGATATGTTTGGTTGATTAATTACATTTTGACTATCGCATAGGTAAACATAGCTTGTACTCTCTCCACATACAAATCAGCAGAGATTTCCCCAATTTTTATTTTATTTTTATTTTCAATGTAGATTATTTACCCTCTAAATTTAATTTAATTTTTCTCTCATCAATTAATAATTCAATTATTTTTTTAAACGAAAGTCGGGGAATATAGAGTGAGAGCTATGCCCATGCATTTTGGTTAAACTAGTGAATTGTTAAACAATGTATGTGTGAATGAATGTTATATAATTTGTTTGGTACAAACTTTGCTACTTAACGGGTATGCTAGTGATGGCTACTTTCCTCCTAATTATATTGTACATAGATCTTACAGACTCTCTGACAGCTCTACTGTTTCAAGGGGTAGGGTTATTCCAAACTCCCTTGTTAACTGTATTCATTACCTGGTCAGAAGATCACGAAAGTCGATTCTAAAGTGTCTGGGTTAAAATACTCAACCATGATAAATTAAAATTATTAATTAGTTATTTATATTTTCCCCTTCCCCCTGACCCCCAAACAACAGTCAAAACCTTCTGTAATTACTTTATATTTCTTGACGGCACTACTACCCCTACCAAATTCTTCTAGAAGGTGATTTTAACTGTCCAAAGATCGATTGGAAATACCATCACGTTCAAATTATTCCTCACTGTTACATTAAATTAAAAGCTACTCTAATTCTTGCTTCAACAAGCTTAATAGGTAGATATGACACCAATATTGTAAGCCTTGTCTTTGCTTATTTTCAGCATCCCTTGGTGTGACGAGCTCCCAATAACAATCTAGTGTAGATTTAGCTTATCTTCATTATTTATTGGACTTGATGTACCCCATATTATAAGTAATGATAATATTCCCAAAATATTTTAAGGTGACTATTTAAATATTTAAAATGAACTTGCAACCCCTTATTGGGCTGGTATTTACTTAACAGTTGATGTTAATATAGCTACAGATAACTTTACTAAAACTGTACAAGGAATAATCAATAAGCATCTTCCTAAAACTACTATTAAATATTATATAAGAAAGAAAAATAAAATGTTTTAAGAAATATAAAAAATTAGAAAATTGTATTCATCTTTTTTCACGATATCGTTAATTAGTTAAAGAGAATTTACCTATTGATAGAGATAGCCATTTGTATGAACTTAATTGAAACAAGCCTCAAGGAAAAAACCAAAGGATTTTTTGGAAATAATTTTATATCATAAATAATAGTGTGAACAAAGTCTCCCCATCCAACCTTGAAATAAATGGAAATATTATCACTGATCCGCTTTTGATCACTTTTGATAACAAATGTATTTGGTAATTATTTTAGCTCAATGTACAATTCAGCGCTACCAGTTATGCCTCGTCCTATTATTGAATCTAATGTCTCCTTGTAGCCTTTTCACATTACTCCTTTGGCTGTCTATCTCGCTATCGATAAATTAAGGTCATCCAGGTGTGGGAGGGTGGGTGGCATCCCAAGCCTTTATTGTTAAAGTCAATCCATTGTTAGCATACATATTCAATATTAGATTGTCAAGTGGAATATTCCCTAAACTGGGTAACAATCTATATTCTTACCCATACATAAAAAAGGGGCTAAAACTGATATTTGTAGTTATAGGCATATTTCCCTACTTTATCAAACGTATTTGAGAAAATTAATACATGAGCATATATTCCACCCCTTGAAAAACAAATTATCATGAAATCAACATTGTTTTTTAAAAAATAAATCTACTGCAACTAACTTAGTATAATTTCTTGGTCAGGTTACCCCTCAAGTTTCTACTCAAGGTCAAAGCGATACAAATTATTCTGACCGAAGTAAAGCTTTTGATTTGTCAGCAAAGTATTATTATCTTAAAACTAAGAAATGTTGTAAAGTTAAACAAGATTTAGTTTAATATAAAGCGTGTAAGTTTTATAAAGAGAAGATTTATTTATGTATCTTATACTTTATTAATTCATTTTCATTAAATACTAAATCTTAGTTAATTACCTTTAAAGATATAATTATCTCTGTATATTTTAACTTGTAGTTGTCTATTTAAAAAACTTGTTTTCAATGCCAATCAAACCATATTATAGAGTAGATAAAAAAAATTGCAGTTTAAATGTTAGCTTGTACTTTAATCAATTAACAAATTATTCAATTAATTCATTTGAAGTATTCTCTTGCATGGCATCACCTGGTTATTAATTAGTGTTATTTTAACATTTCCTAAATTTGTTTTAATTTGCTACAGTGTTTTATACTTCATTATCACCACCTCATATATTTCATCTATAACTTTAATCATTGAATTCATATTGTAATTTTGACTGTTATTATTATCATTATTGTTATTATTATTATTATAAATTGATTTGTTATTTGACTACTTGTTGTGGAAATTAATTCCTAAACAACTGGTTTTTCTTTCTTTATAAAACCTATACATTTTATATTAAACTAAATCTTTCATAAATTTATATTTATAACAATCCTTACTAAAATTATATATGCACGTAGCTAAAAACAAGTAATTTTGGCCTATCGATTACATATGTGAATTGGTTTGGATGTTATTTAGAAACTAGATATTTTATAATCAAAATAGATTCAAACACTTTCAATTTCTTCCTAGCCTACCTCAAAGGTCAAATTTGTATATGATTTTCTTCAACGTGTGTTTGTGTTTATCGATGACCTTGGTAAATGAACACATTCTTCAAACTATTTATTTTTTGCTGATGATATAAAACTATTCAATAAAATCAATTCACTTGTTGATTGTTTGGATTTCGAATGACGTAGATGGTGTATTACGATGGTCTATTGAAAGTGGAATGGATATTAATAAATCTAAAGAAATATTATAACTTTCATCATAAAAGCCACCCCTATTTGTTTCCCTTATAAACTTGACAATTATATTAGTATAGAACGCTCTATCTATTAATGATCTAAGTCTTATTTTAGACTATAAACTCTACTCCCATTATCATATTGATTATTTATTTTCTCTGTCTATGAAGTTACTTGGCCTTATTAGTTATCTAACCTCTTCATTCTCTAAGGTTGACTGTATCCTAAGTTTATAAATCACTTTGGTCAGGTCCCAGCTCGAATTTGATAGTGTGGTGTAGAATTCCATCACCTTAACCGACTATCGGAGTGGAGAATGTCCAACGCAAATTTGTCGCTGTTTGCTATGATAAATTCTTTTTTAACCGTTTTTATAATGATTACGATTTAATTTTGAACCTTTTAGGGCTCCAAACTCTCTACTTAAGCAAACTCTATAGCAATGCCCCCCCCTTTATTTTTACAATTTTTAATATCTCAATTTCTTCTCAATTCGCCCTTGAGAATGTGGGCATCCTTGAGCCTTCTCGTGCTTCTCGTTACTATAAAATATTTGCTATCAGTAAAACTTAAATAATTATCCCACTTCCCCGCTGTATCAGCAGCGCTAAATCTATGTTTCCTGAATTTGGTGTTTATAATAATATAAAAACCAAACTTGGCGAGCTATTTAAGGTACCGGTACACCCTTATAGACAATTACTCGCAGTTTTTTTTACTGTGGACCCTTCTCTAAATAATTACTAATATCTGATTAGTACGTTTTGTTTTATATGTTTCCTCTATATCATTACTTGTTCACTGAATATATTTCGTTGTAATTTATTGTACACAAAGATAATGATCTTTTTTGGTAAGCCTTGTGCATTCTACTGTCTCAGTGCTAGCCTGTTAGAAGTCTAGACTTTAAAAAAGATAAATTAAAAAAATTGCAAATTATTATTATTATTTTACTACGGCCGATTAAGTGAGATATTAGACACAAGAATACACTTGAACCATAAATCGAATCAAAATGCGGTTTTATGAATGCTTCATTTGACAACGATGAAATCAGAATAAGTTAAATAAGATTTTAAATTATGGGGAAAAATTGTGTGTAGTATTTTGTACTCACTGTATCGTACCGTACCACTATGTGACGTCTGGTTCGAGCTGTGTTACCTACACGCTATCTGAGGGGTGATATGGGCCATTAAATTTGGACAATAACATGAAAACAGTTTGCGTGAAAATATTTTTCACTTTTTTTTAGAGCCAATAGATTGTAAGGGTTGAGCTTGCCCCGATATTGACTGCAGTTTAATTGACCTGTAACCTTGTGAATTATACTGACACAGTCATATGACGCAGTGTTTTTATTGATAAAACTTAATTACCCAAAAATAAACTTTAATTCAAATAAGACACATGATTTTTATAAAAAAAGTGAAGAAACATCCAAATGAGCTATACAAATAATACACATAGCTATCATAATAATATAAAATATATTTTACTAATATGTTTTCTTTGTTTATTTCTTTTTCAGTAAACTTATTGTTTTGGTGAATCCTTTCAGACCCACCTCCAACCCTGTTATCACTTAAAATCTGCACTAATTTGCTCCAGAGTTCTACCCTGGGTTTCTGGCAAGAAATAATACAGGAACAGGGTTGCCAAAGCCGACATGGCACTGAAATAGAAACAGACACCAGCCCAATCCTCTTCGAAGTCACCCGTGAAGTACGGGAAGTATTTCAAAGCCAAGAAACATAATATATAAGCGACGCACGTTGATATACCACCCGCTGCGCACTTGACGGAAGGAAGGAAGATCTCCCCTACGAGGAACCACGGTAACGTAAGGAAACCAGCAGCGGCGGCGAAGTTGAAGAACAAGAAGGTGATAAAAGGTAGCAAATTGAAACGCACCTGAAGCCCACTGTATTGAACTGTGGGTAAGTACAAGGCCAATAGAAGCATGGATGCAGCCATACCTGTTCCAGAGGATAAACAAATTAGGCGTAAGCCTAGTTTAGGTAGCAGCAGACTAACAGTGACATTAGTAACTAGCTGTATGATGCCGCACAGCATCGTCACGCTGTAAGGATCGAGGATATTTATATGAAGACCTTCAACAATGTTAACAAGGTATGCGATCACGATGTACACCCCTGTGAACTGTTGAAAGAAGAAGAAAATGTTGAGGATAACAAGAGGTTTGTAAGTCTCCGGTTTGAGGAAATCGAGAAAATTGGCCTTCCACGGTAGACGCACGTAGGTCGAGGTATGACCGACGTTCTTCTCTGTGCAGGTTGAGCAGTCCTGGTCTGGTGAAAGTATCAACTTGCAACTCTCGTGGATGTCGGTTATCCCCGGTGGTCGTGATGTTGGGGTGAGTCGCAGTTTCTTGACCGCCCACTCCGAGTCTCCAAGCCTACCTTTAGAGAGAAGCCACTGTGGGCTCTCGGGTAGGAAGAAGGCGACGCCACAACATGAGACGACGGGGAAGAGGAGGGCTATGTAGGCGATGGTCACCCAGTCGAATATCGCCCCCAAAACATACACTATGCACACACCGATGCTCAGGAAGATAGATGACCAGGTTCCTATCAGTCCTCTGAGGTAGGGGCTGTGTGGGGATATTACCTCCATGAGATATATGGTGGTTGGGATGCTTGACATCCCGATAGAGATTCCAGTCAGGGCTCGGCCGGCATACAGTTGGGGCACAGGGTAGGAGGATCGGCACACCGTAGCGATGAGGAGCCAGCCCACCAAGTTTGGGAGGTTGATCAGGAGTAGGGTGGTCTTGCGGCCTGTGAGGTCCAGAAGGGGCCAGCTGATCAGACATCCGAATGGTGCGGAGATCGCGAAGATGCTCGCTGAGAACATAACAGAATCACATCACTTCTACGACTAGGGAGCTTGGCCACGTGGGTATTATAGAGAACCCTTTAGTTTGACCCTCAACCGGGCGTACTGTGAATATGTAATATTCCCAAGAATGTTTTTTACCATATTTAAGAAAATACTAGTTTATTTAATTAATATATTCCTCTTTATTTTTATGTTAGAAAATACTTTTAATTACAAGTGCCAAGAGCATGTGTACCAGAAAAAAGGATCTTCAATAATAAACAAATTAATAGAATAAATTCTTAAATTTAAATTGAAGAAACAAATGTAAAACTAAACTTGTTTGTTAAGAAAGAAAACAGATGGGTCAAAACATTTTACTTAATTTCTCAAATAATTTAACTAACAATTTAATAAATATGGTGGATTACTTCCAAAATTTAATTCAAATTTATGACCAAAATGTCATTTAAAAAAAATTGCTTTTCTAGTTCTACTAGTAACAATGTTGAATTAATATTAATTACCTTGAGTGACCGGATAGCAGTGCTACCATTTTACGAGTGATTTCTATCGGTGATCTATTGATCTAATTTAATCAACCACAATGGCTCTTAATAGAATTATATGTGCTTGGGATTACAGGTATTTAATATGCATTCAACAAATTATTCGTAAAACAAATATAAAAAAAATACTTTGGGAGTAATATTCCTCTGATGAGAGTTTACAAAAATAATTTCAATCCAGTTTTGATTTGAACTAATTTTGAAAAATAAGGCCGTTGAAATTAGAAAATTTATGAAAGTACGTTATTGCTAGGCCACAGGTATAAATTCAATTACTGTGTACAATTACAGTTTTATAAATAATAAATTGTAGTGTAAGCGTTAAAACTTTACTCACTGAACCACGAAATTTGTTCTGAATTGAGCCACAAGCTGTCATATGCTTGAATCTGAGGAACAGCAATAGCAGAGTAGCCGATACAGATCCCTGGAGACAAGCTGGGCAGACTGGCGACCACTGCCAACAGGAGCTGCATCACACATATTATATAATACACTACAGTGACAGGGAATGTCTACACTCAGCTTTAAATACATAATATCCGCGCCAGTGATCGAATGGTCTGACACTTACTTTGGTGATCGCATCGTCCAAGAGGTTACTCTCGCACTAGACTGGACTACCGATAGCGAGGAGATTGTGTCTCAATCCCGGTAGGGTGGTAAATTGTTTCCAACTCTCTCCACGCAAATGATGGTACACTTCCTCTAAATTCAACCTTCCTCGTCCCTAGCCAGTTAGAGTACTTAATACATAAGTGAAACCCCAAATGGGCGGTAAGACACGGTGCTAAAAAATAAAGAATAATTTGACGTGTCACTCTCGTGGAAGACTGGATTGCTGGTGATGTGGAGATGAGGATTTGAATCCCAGTCAGCTGTTTTTTCCCTAAGTGCCTTTCCACTATCTCTACTGCCCCCCCTCCCCCCAACGTCAATTCAGGTACACTTGCTAAAAAAAAAAATTATACATTCATTATCTATTTTCCAGTAGCGTATTTAATGTACACGTTTATCTGAACAGATACTGAGATGTAGTGGATAAAATACATCATATAAGAGACCAGGTGGATGAAAGATGATTGTGTTAGCACTCCAACAAGCAGAGTAGAGCACTGACAATCCGAATCACCACGACCAAGGCGTCAGCCCACCTACACTGCCTCAGTCAACCCACGTGTTCATTATTAATATTCATTCATCACATTTATTATATTCATTTTTCATGTTTCACACATTTTTATGCAATGTATCTTTTATTGAAATTAAAATAGTGTTTCCTATAAATTTTTCGATGTCACATATCAGATTTGGGGTGGTGATGATTATCTTACCGGCCGTAGCGTAGCGGTTTTGTCCCCTGGGCGACTTCTTTCCATCTCCCCAGGTTCTCTGCCTTCACTTCAGCTATCAATGGTTCTTCAGTTTACCGGCATTTTCTCAAGGCCTACAGCGAGCTGCGTCTAGCTACGACACAGACACAAAACAAGCTGTACTTATTTATCACACACAAACACAAGTTGTGTATAGCTACGACACAGACTAAACACAAGTTGTACTTATTTATCACACACAAACACAACAAGTTGTACATAGCTACGACACAGACACAACACAAGTTGTACTTATTTAATCACACACAAACACAACAAGTTGTACATAGCTAAGACACAAACACAACACAAGTTGTACTTATTTATCACACACAACAAGTTGTACATAGCTACGACACAGACTAAACACAAGTTGTACTTAATTATCACACACAAACACAACACAGCAAGTTGTACAT
Source organism: Timema genevievae (assembly GCA_902155825.1). Lineage (NCBI taxonomy): Eukaryota > Metazoa > Arthropoda > Insecta > Phasmatodea > Timematidae > Timema > Timema genevievae. The sequence continues at coordinate 78,060 of CABFWO010003310.1, forward strand.
AGCTACGACACAAACACAACACAAGTTGTACTTATTTATCACACACAAACACAACAAGTTGTACATAGCTACGACACAGACACAACACAAGTTGTACTTATTTATCACACACAAACACAACAAGTTGTACATAGCTACGACACAGACACAACACAAGTTGTACTTATTTATCACACACAAACACAACACAGCAAGTTGTACTTAGCTACGACACACAGACACAACACAACAATTTGTACTTAGCTACGACACACAACACAACAGGTTGTATTTTGCTAGGACACATAAACACAACACAAGTTGTATATAGCTACGAAACAAATAAAACTAACTTACGTAGACTATATTACCACACACTTATGACAGGTTAGGCTTCAGATCAATGACGCAACTTGAAGATCGTCACAAATCAATACAAGTTTTCCCCCTTATCGATGCATGTACTGCACTACAGTCGTTATAATATCCGGAACTATTTGTAGTTAGAAGCACACTTGTAACTAAAATAAACATTGTAGAGTACGTATACAACTCGTACACTAATGCGAGTGGTAGCGTTGCGTCTCTAAAGTGTTGTCTCTGCGAAGCAAGCGTCACAAGATTGGAGTATGGGCCGGATTCATATATTAGTGCATCTCAAGTGCGGCTCGGTACCAAACACAGGATGACACCTACCTACATTCGAATGTACTAGGCCAGTTTTATATGTGAAAGTGATGTCTTACTACTAAATATACATCGTGCGTAATACGAGTGATGTTTTACCAGTAAATGTACATTGTGAGTAATGTGAGTGATGTCTTATCAGTAAATATACATTGTGAGTAATGTCTTATCAGTAAATATACATTGTGAGTAATGTGAGTGATGTCTTATCAGTAAATATACATTGTGAGTAATGGGAGTGATGTCTTACCAGTAAATATACATCGTGAGTAATGGGAGTTATGTCTTACCCATAAATATACACGTGAGTGATGTTTTACCAGTAAATGTACATCGTGAGTAATGTGAGTGATGTATTACCAGTAAATATACATTGTGAGTGATATGTGTGTTGTATTACCAGTAAATATACATTGTGAGTAATGGGAGTGATGTCTTACCCGTAAATATACGTGGTGAATAAATGTAACTATGTTTTAATATAATGCGCAAGTCATTCAAGTGATTTCTTACCAGCAAATTTATGCCATGGGTAGCGTTGGTTATATCTTAGTAGCAAGTTTACCTTGGGGGTTTACAGACCGGTGATATCCAACCTGTGGTATGTAAAGACATTTTGAGTGATACGTAACATAAATGATAAAAAAACTGTACATACAAATTATATATCTATATTTAGCACTTAAAGATTATTATTTTATAGAATATTATTTCATATGTAATTTTTTTAGATTTAGAATATAGAATATTATTTTGGATGTAATTTATTTTAGATGTAGATTATATAATATTTATAGCTTGCAATATGCATCAACAACTTTGGAGTTAAAGAGTTGAAGCGAAATTTATATTTTGGGGTGTGCCAACAAATAAAGGTTGAAAACCACTTGGTTACAAAATGACCAAGCTTATAAGTTATGGCCTTAGTGTAGTCCTCCAAGGTACAACTGTAACCTTTCAGGAATGTACATCGTGAGTAACGCAAGTGACATCTTACCGGTTAATGTTGCCATGCTCTCTCTCGTTGAGGAACGACCGCATCAATCGTCTCGGAAATTTAAACCTAGATCAGTTCCAGACACAATTGAACCAACACACAGGTCCACCGAGACCGGACTACTGAAACCTGCTTTCAAGCATCTCTCAGTAAAAACGCCAGGGCTTTCACACGTGACCTTGGGATTTGAGAAAACGGGTAGGACCTCCCAACCATGCCTTCATCGCTTTTTTTTTATCTTTTGTTTATACTTGTTTCTTTAGCTGATTTGTAAACAAATATCTTGATTCGACCCCAGTGGGTGTTTGAATAAATCTTGATTCTACCGTTGCTAAACAGATATATTTTACTGTATATTCTTGACGTGACACCAATGGTGACGTGTGATGTAAAAACTATTGGTTTCACAAAATAAAACTTACAATAAAGAATATTCTATTTATAGATATGTACATAGAAGGTATATATAAATATATGTTTATATAGAGGGTCTACATAATATATTATCTTGACTAGGCAGGGCCGCCCAGAGATCTCAGGGGACCTGGGCAACGTAGTTTTGGGGGGGGTCCCCCTTTCACAAAAATAATAAACATAAAATTGCTTATCATCCTCTTATCAATGTCTAAGGCGTCACACTTACAGTGGACTAGACTGCCAATGATGAGTTCGGGGTTTGAGTCTCGCTCGGGTGTGCTGAGGGTGGTTTTTCATAAATGGATTTCCACTCTTTCTCCATGTAAATGTGGGCACAATTTTTCTTAAATTAATCTTCCTATCCCTAACATAGTGTTAGCATAGCTATCAGTTAGTACATAGTCTATACATATAACTCAAACGGATACCAGTGAAACACAGCGAAACATTTAAAAAATGTAATTGATTTATTTTTATCAAGATAATCTTAAGCTGTGTACATTATATAAAAGCTTGTTTCAAAAATGGTTAAGCTACATTAGTAATTTCATTTAGATACTTAAGTACGTTCACTCTCATATAATTTAAGAATACTTTTTCGAGCTTTCATTGCAGCAAATTCATCAATAATATCCTCAAAACTTATTTCCTTAATATGATCATATTGAGTCTCGCTCGGGTGTGCTGAGGGTGGTTTTTCATAAATGGATTTCCACTCTTTCTCCATGTAAATGTGGGCACAATTTTTCTTAAATTAATCTTCCTATCCCTAACATAGTGTTAGCATAGCTATCAGTTAGTACATAGTCTATACATATAACTCAAACGGATACCAGTGAAACACAGCGAAACATTTAAAAAATGTAATTGATTTATTTTTATCAAGATAATCTTAAGCTGTGTACATTATATAAAAGCTTGTTTCAAAAATGGTTAAGCTACATTAGTAATTTCATTTAGATACTTAAGTACGTTCACTCTCATATAATTTAAGAATACTTTTTCGAGCTTTCATTGCAGCAAATTCATCAATAATATCCTCAAAACTTATTTCCTTAATATGATCATGTTCAATGCTCAAACTTTGCAAATGGTTTAGTCTATCCTCACCGGTGGCTGAACGCGCGCTCCCCCGATGCTACTGACACAGGTAATACTGTTAGGAATCTTAAATGAATGAAAATTTGCGGAAAAACTATTTCTAGACCCTTTTGAAACAAACAATTGAGAAGTTCAAGTGCAGAGCTCACATTCACACTAACACACAAGTTAGATTATGTCCATATTTTGTAAGCGAGCCTGATTTACTCTATGAGATCTTCTTTTTGAAGGTCCTGAAGATATGATGCCTTAAAAGCTTTAGCATGAGTGGCTATGGCTGAGATGTCCACATCATTTGTTGGGTTAAAAAGAGACGAGAATAATACCGACAATTCTACCATTCTATCAGCCATGTTACGTAATTCAAACAAGAACAGATCTAATGTAGGAATGAACACCTGCACTTTGAATCTAGTTTCTGGAGAGTCAAACTTGTAATCAACATCCCGTCTATCATCATGGAATTTTCGTTTCTTACGAATTCTTGAGACATTCAACTCTGGTTTTATTTCAAAGTTCGAAGCGACTTCTTTTGATTCTGTAAGCAAACTTGGCCAGGATTATTTCAAAAATGGAATCTCGCCCACCAGGCTCTTCACATTTTGTGTTCCCTCTTCCATTGTTAGTTTATAACTTTTAAGGCCTCTGTTCCTACCATCAACACACTGCAAGACTTTGTACCATATTGTAGTCAGAAGGATGAATTCAAACGATTGCAGCCACTCAATTAGACCCGATATATCTGCTTGGTTCTCCAGTGGCATGTTAAGCTCCTCCTAATCCTGATCAAATAATCTAGAACATCTCTGTAGTTTTTCGTCAGAGGACCAACAGCGTCTACTCTTGCACTCCATCTAGTTTTCGATATAGCGTGAAGAGAGATATTAGCAGTATTTTGTAGAATTTTCCATCTCGCAGGACTGACAGAAAATACATTGTAGATTTTTCTGGATATTGCCAAAATAAGTTTTCACCGCTAAACTGGTTTCCCTAGCATGTGTACCATAAAGATTTACCGTGTGCGCACTGCATGGTGAAAAATAGGTTTGAAATTTACCTGACATGTTAGAGGCGTTACCGTAGCCTTGACCTCTGCACTGTATTAGCTCTAAGTTACACTCTCCTAAGACTTTCTTGATCTGTTCTGCAATATATTCTCCTTTCTTCTTGTCAATGTCTATCAGCTTGATGAATCTTTCATAAACCACCCATTTTCCGTTTTGTTGTATCACATATCTGAGAACAAAAGCCAACTGCTCGATATGTGATACATCAGGTGTGGCCTCAACGATAATGGTATAATACTTATTATAAATACAATTGGAGGATGGGAAAAAAAATACATTTTTAATAATCAATATTGTAACAACTTTTATTTTACTTAAACTACCTTAAGAAATCAGAGATTAAGAAAATAGTTTAAAAAAAACATACTATTAATTTTCTGAAATAAAAATTGTTTGGGTGACTGAGGCCCCCCACTGAGTGGGGGCCCGAGAAAAACTGCCCCATTTGTCCTCCCCCTTCTGAGTGGCCCTATGATTAGATCAATTGAATAACAACTTTATTTAAAATAGGGATATAGTTCCCCATAAATTTTAATCATTCCAACATACATACATACATACATACATACATACATACATACATACATACATACATACATACATACATACATACATACATACATACATAAATTATCTTGGGTGTTTTGCCGGCACTTACAATCAGAGAGAGCATTGGGAACACCTGAACGCAGATGTGAGGATATCTTTAGAATAGGCCTGAAGGAGATAGGGTGTAGTGAGGTGGACTGGATAGAACTAGCTCAAGATAGAGATAAGTGGAGTACTTTTGCAAGTGCCGCAATGAGCTTTCAAGTTCCTGATGTCAAAGAGTAAGTAAGTAGGGATAATTTTTTATAATTGATATTGAATTATTAATACAGTAGCTGAATCTTTGTTAACTCGATAAATGAGTGAAAATACAAAACTGTTGTTAATGTTAAAATTATTGATTCTCACTATTTTAGTAATAAGTTAGAAGTTTGAAACTTGTTAATTGATAATTTAAAAAAATAAATTATTTATCAATAGTTTTGAACAAATAATTTACGCATCGTTATAATATCATACCGGACTCTTGGCCTGGCGAAGAGAATTCCTAGCAGATTATTTAGAGGTTCCGGGCTCGATTTCTGGGGATACAAGTTGCATTTTTTGCCGAAAGGGAATTGTACCTATGTACACCTTGTTCTGGTTAGTTAGGCATAAGTTAAAACTTTTACTGGCTGGCACCACATTATAATCATCATCATCAAATAATCTCATTGAGGTGAAGTAACATCACCTACATGATGCCTTGACCTCAGAAGATGTTTACATACCCTGCGAGTAGAAGACCAGGAATGTCTAACCGACAAACCCTAATGGCATACTCTATAAAAGATATTCTCTGATGTTGACATACACTGGGATACTAAACATTTTAAACAAATATTATTATTATTGCTACTACTATTATTATTGTTATTAGCATCGCGTCTTACTAACCGTTCGGGTTGTACGCACTTACGCTAATGTGCAATGGTAGGGTGATTGTGAGATGAAATGGAGGACCTACAGTTTAACGTGGAATCCGAACCACGGTGGAGGCCTGGCATTCCTCACATTCACAAGTTGTGATTAATACAAATCTTGTCAGAGGTGAAGGAAGGTTTTGGCAATCAGATAAATCTGTGTCGGGACCGAAAATTGAACCCCGGACCCCCAACACAGAAGTCTGAAGCCTTATCCCTAAACCGTAAAACAAATACAGGCTGATCCAAAAGTCACGCAACCCTGTTTTTTCCAAGGATATTTCTCGCAGAAGAACATGGAAAATGAATATGTTGTTTATATGTATGGCAACACTGTAATGTTGGCCAGGTGTTGTGTAGGCCATGTGACCTTGAGACATAACACTGGGTCTAGCCAGTTGAGTTACAACATTTGAAAGTGTAAGATGAATTTTTCACGAGCAGAGCGAGTATTAAGTTTGGAACATTATTTTAAGGCTATGGCATGGTTTCGTTTAAGTGGTTATGTAAACAGTCAGATCAGTATTTTTTGGAGCTCTGAAAATCCACAGGTTTTCCATGAGGTGCCTTTACACAGCTAGAAGATTGGAGTGTTATGTATTATTATTATTATTATTAGCACCGCGTCTTACTACCCGTTCGGGTTATACGCACTTACGCTAATGTGTAATGGTAGGGTGATTGTGAGATGAAATGGAGGACCTACAGTTTAACGTGGAATCCGAACCACGGTGGAGGCCTGGCATTCCTCACATTCACAAGTTGTGATTAATACACATCTTGTCAGAGGTGAAGGAAGAGTTTGGTAATCAGATAAATCTGTGCCGGGACCGAGGATTGAACCCCGGTCGCCAGCTCAGAAGTCCGACACCTTACCCCTAGACCACCAGGTCACCAAGTGTTATGTACAATTTCACTTCGCAAGGTGATGGGTCCTCTTTTCTTTAGAGAAACTATTTTTTATTTATTTATTTAGCACCGCGTCTTACTACCCATTCGGGCTATACGCTTAAGTACTAATTACACTAATGGATTAGAAATTTGGAAGGTTGAATTTAGAGGAAGTGAACCCTTATTTGCGTGGAAGGAGAGTGGAAAACCATTTAGCACGAACCACCCTCAGTTCACCCGACCGAGATTCGAACCTCGATCTCCCCGTCCTCGGTGGTCTAGCTCAACATGACTGGCGCGTTAGCCAACTATGCCAACCAAGGCGGGTTTTAGAGAAACTGTTACTGCTGAACGCTACCAGGAACTCGTTACGCAGTTTATTGCATTACTGGAAGAAACAGAACGTGATTGCTGGTTTCAGCAAGATGGAGCCACTGTACAGACAGCCTATTCCACCATGACATTGCTGGCTGAGTCTTTGGTTATCGTGTACTTTCTAAGGGTTTGTGGCCACCTCATTTCCCAGACCTTCTCTGTGGGGATACTTTAAACAGACAGTGTATGCAAACAGCCCAACATTGAGAGGTGCGTTACAACCATACCTCAGGCAATAATTCGTCGTGTGTCTATAAATATGGTTAAACGAGTGAACTTATGTTACAGTGAAGGAGGATCACACTTTCAACACCTTCTGTTATTTCCTTATGGTTTATTGTTTGGTTTACGTTAGATGTATATATTCTAGATTGTATGGCTGGTGAGGCACACATTCGGTCACTCGGTGACGTCACGCACCATTCCGAACCAGCCGCCCCACAAAACCGCCTGATCAAGGCAACCTATTCTATAGAACCTTTAACAGAGCACCCGAGTCAATCAACTGTTAGGCAATCATGCTGTCCTGTATGCAATGCTGCATCTACTATAGCTTAGTATTGACAATGATTCTCTCACTCATGTTATAACCATTACCTTTTATTTTATCACCACGTCTTACTACCCGTTTGGGTTATACACCTAGGTACTAATTACACTAATGGGTTAGGGATTAGAAAGATTTAACTGAGAGGAAGTGTACCCGCATTTGCGTAGAGGGAGAGTGGAAAATTAAATTATTTAGGAAAAAACCCATAAGTGCAGCCGACCAGGATCGAGGCTCCTAATATCCCCGTCTTTGGCAGTCTAGTCCAACACGAGAGTAGCGCATTAGACCACGTGGTCACCGAAGCGGGTCAGTTTATTTACTGTCCACCTTCTCATACTAATGCATTGTCCTTCGTACGAGATTTACAACTATTATATTTTTATCAATATTTTTAATTAGATATTTTTGAGTAACAAATGTTGTATGGGTCTGTATTTTAAAATATAATCTTATTTCACCATATATTATTTTTCCCTCGTGAACTGGGGGCAAACAAGATGTTACGAAAAAAAATTAGATTAAATATTTCTTCGGATTCTTTCCTTTAGTAAAATAAAAATATGTATATGACTTATTACGATCAATCATGGATACCATCATTTTAGAAATAAGTTAACTTAATTTCTAGCCTATAGCTTCTGAAAAGTGAATCTTCTTAGGAAAAGTACTGCCAGCTTTCGTATAAAACTTTTTTCGACTTAGTTTTAGAGTCAGACGCAAAGTTTACACTATAAAATACTGTTCGAATCAATTTGTGGTGGGCATAATAAATAAACTATGAAAGTGCTAAGAGAATCAAATGAAGAAAGGAAACTTTGTAGAGATATATAGCGATGAAGAGGTAGCATTTTAGGAACGTTTAATGAGACATGATAGTTTGACGAAGATAATTTCAGAACGAGATGTGGAAGGGAGAGATTCAAAAGGGAGACGAAAACTGGAGTGCATTAATCCGATAGCGGATAATGTTGCAAGAAGAAGGTATGGATATATACCAAACTTGGTCCAGGATAAGCAAACGCGGAGAGCTGCATCAAACCAATCGCAAGATTGATGACTTAGTGATGATTTTTTTCCGAGTGAATCCTAGAGACGGGCGATATTTCACTGACTGATTTTTTCACCGTTACTCCTTGATCACCGTCATCAGTGATTAAGATATCGGTGAGCGGTGTTTGGAGATACTCTCACCAGACGGCGACAGCTGAGCATTCTGGTATGAAAGCTATGACCGTGACTGACAAAATATCGGTTGTCATCTGGCGATTATGGTGACCCACAGGTGTGGGCAGTAGCGGTCTATGTCCTTAATTCTCATGTTTTAGTAATCATTCTTTGAAAAAGAACCTCCACTTAATTACTTTGTGGTGGCGGGCTCTATCTCCTTAAACTTTTCAATACAATAACATGTTGGATGTTTCTCAAATTTACTTTTCTAACTCAAAAATAATAATTAGATACTATACAGCAGGTATAGTTGAGATTAAAACATAATAATTTAAATTTTATAAAGCAATATTGTATAGTTATATTCCTCAAAGTTAGTCTTTGTTCTTAGTCCGTTGATTCCCAACGTGTATTTTTTTCAGTTTAACAAAAATAAATATATTTATTTATCTCTAGAGACTGGAAAGTTGGCAACGCTGTGTTTCTATCCAAGTTCCAACACACTACTTTTTTATAGTAAAGAACGGTGACTGGGGCAAAATATCGATACAGCAACAAACTGCGGCGTGAAAAAATATCAGTCGACAAAGCACTGTGATTACCAGTCACCGTGAATAATCACTGGTATAAATCACCGATATTTTACAATCACGGTCATGGTAATCACCGATATCGAAAAATCATGGTTCAGCTTATCCCTAGACTAAATCCAAATATAGATAGCAAATAGCTTTGCGTTGATTGGTCATAATAGCAATAAAGTGTTCAATAAATTCTTGCTTTGAAACAACAAAAAACAGATTGGATACTATTATTTTATGTGTGCTACTTCACATACATCTTGGTATCAAATTACCGTGCTAAATCAGTCTTGTCGTATTTGGTCGATTGTGTTAAAACAGTATTGTGTTTCTTGAATGTATTGAATCAGCCTTGACGAAGCATGACGTGTTTGATATAAATCCCGCTAGGTGTCCCTACCTGTTGAGTCTAGTAAGTAGAGACATCTATGGGTGAACATTGAAACTAAGTTTGCTGATTTAATTGTCACTGCTGTGTTAATGTTTATGGTTTCGTTTAGGTGTCACTGCGATGCATACTCTGTTAGAGATCTGTATAATAAGAGTACGGCCATCAAGCGTCGTCTGCTAAGTGAGTTTATTGAAATATCTCTAAAACGTGTCGATGTAAAGAAATAATTTTTTTCACAAGATAGCTCGGATCATTACAAAGACGTTGGCATAGTTTGAATGGTATTTCATATAAATACATACTGGGGAAAAAATACGATTGTGTTTATACACCTCTTGGACTTTTGAACTCCTGATACATAAACTCGGATTTTACCATTGCCTTGGATTGGCAATAGAAAAAAAACCCTGCTAGTATGACCCTGCCTAGAAATGCCTTTAATATAGGTCACCAATTTTCAACCCTGAAATATGGAGCAATGATGATGGTGATTGATAATACCCCAAATTAATAATGTATTTAAAAGCTTGCATTAAATCGTTATGTTTTACCTGCAGCTGAATAATAGATAAGCCTTTTTGCGTGAAAATGCAAAATAAATAAATTTTATTCAACAGTAAAATCTAATTCTTACACATTTATTTTATGTTGCTTTAATATTATTAATGCAGTTAACTATTTAAGATATTATGTTGATTGTTTAGTTCTTTTAAGGATCACTATACACAAGATAATAATTTTATAATTTATTTCATAGCCTAGGCCTACTCTACCGATAATTATAAATTAAGTTTGGTCGTCAATGTTGTTTGAACGTCCGAGAAAAATATTCCCTCTTCTTCGGATCCATTTTATTTAGTTATTAGGGCTTTATGAAAATTGTTTGAAGTGACTTAATCATTTTTTCGAAGTGATTTGTTTGATATGATAACTTATTTATTTAAGTCAACATGTCAATTGAACATAAGACGAGGAGCAAGCCATTCACTTCATTGTAATATATTTACTATAAATATCGTGAATAATTATCTTAACTTAGAGCACATGATTTTGTTTTAAGTTTAATGTACTAGTTCAAGCTATTTAAATTTAATACCAATTTATTGATATGTTATCACGACATAGAAATCAAATCAATAATAAAACATATCGATGCATTATGGCCACTAAACACAAATCAAAATAAAAAAAACTATATTACAATACCATGAAGTTTTTCCCGGCCATCTATTCAATCTCAATTTTCGATTGAGCAAAAACTCTTTTTCTTTATTAATTTTTTGCTTCAGAAGCTATTGAATGGAATCCTACATACTTTTATCAATGTGTTCTACATCCAAAAGAAAAATATTTTGGCGTAATTTCGAGTAATGAGTAAAAATGTCTCGAAAGATATATATTTCCCATAAGAGCCCAGCAGTCTGCTTGAGGCCAGTTAGGTCAGTGGTAAGCGCGGGAGTCACGTGGGCCAATCACATTCCGCCCTTGTCGGCAAGTGCCATTTCAATCATTGACCGCTCTCTTACTATAGAGAGACATATACACTGTAGGTATGGACGGACACTTGAAAGAAATCATAAGCTTTTTTATTCTATAGTAATTTTTATTTTTTATTTTCAATGCGTTTTAGTAACCTTTCGAGCCACAAACACATTTTATATATATATATATATATATATATATATATATAACGTATGTATTCCGAAGTAGTTTTCTGTTAAATAATTTCCCACTCTTCCTCTACGTAAATGAGGAGCATATTTTCTTTATTTATGCCTTCCTCACGCTTACACCATTAGTGTAGTTTATACATATATATAAACTACGCATAAATAAAGAAAATATGCTCTTCATTTACGTAGAGGAAGAGTGGGAATTATTTAACAAAAAACTAGTTAGGAATACTCTGCAGTAGCTCAAACCCTATCTTCAAATGATCGGCAATACAGATAGGGACTTTTCACAATATACATATTTTATTTTTTTACTTATACCGGTAGTTTTTGGTTCATCTAACTCCTGACTTACTGCCCCACTGGTCACCCCCTTCCTCCCACTCACGTTTCAACCGCCGCATTCCCATCGCCTCCTCAAATCACCCCTCACCCACGGTTTCTGATGGCAATTCTTTTGATTGTTTTTCTTTAGAATATATAAACAATTTATAGTTTTAATAATTATTTGTTCTATATATGATTCTGCTTCGCATTAGAGCGGGTTTATTTATGTAATTTATATTATTTAATTAAGGTGGATCGTTATGCGCTGGGGGGAGTGTTTTTATGGGATTTATTTTCCCATCCCAGCTCTAAGGAAAGTTATCAATCAACGTAAGGTCAGAAGTATATTTATCTTTGATTGTTTAGTGGGTTTTTTTCGGGTGCTGTGACGTAGCGTAAAGGCTACCCTCGTTTCTTTAAATGGAAGCCATCACGATGCAGTTAAAGTTCACTTAACGTTTACTTAACCTAAGAGCTGTGCAGGGGAGAACTTTCGTGTTACGTGAGCTTTAAGTGAAGGGTACCACATGTTTTAGTTAACCATTAGAGATGTGAGAAAAGTATCGACACTTTACTAATATCGATATTTTCATTTCGATACTAGTATTTTTTTACTCGATACTATTTTTCCGATACTTTTACTGATATTAGTATTCACACTCCGGTATCGGATTGGTATAAAAAGAAACAACTGTTTTGCTAGCTTCACTCATGCTGGTATTAAATGTTTACTAGGGTGGATTGTGGAGGAAGAAAAAATTACACTATTTCTCTCTTCTCACTCATTTTCTGCACGGTAAGCAAGAAGAACTCTAGCTGGTATAGTAAAACCTTTTATAATATCCATCATACATACAATCTATCACACCTTCCAAGTTCAAACATATGACATAGACGCGATAGATCTAAGTATACTATAATATGGTTAAATCATTATAATTTTCACTGTTTGAATAAATATGAAAATACAATTATGGTGCAAAAGTTGAAATTATTATTACTAGATAAAAAAATTCCAGATTAAAATTTAGATACCAATACTTTCTGTTATCGATACTTTTCTTTCGGTACTAGTATGGTATCGATATTTCTCTTACGATACTTTTAATGAGTATGTAGCGACCACCTCAATTCCACAACGAATTAAGGCCGGCGTACAACAACAAAAACGATACCATTAGCAGAAAATTTCAAAGATATAAAAAAAACAA